>PVKS010020725.1:0-36328 GCA_004027875.1 Aplodontia rufa
CTGGAAAATATAGTTTCAGGGTGGCTCAGGTGACTGGCAGGTTTGTACGTTTGTTTTGGGCCTTGGTAAAAGGCATTAGCTTCTTTCTGCATGGGCCTTCGTTCTTTCTTTCTTTCTTTCTCCCCCTTTCCTCTTTCCCCTTTCCCCTTTCCCCTTTCCTTCCCTTCCCCCTCCCTCCCTTCCTCCCTCCCTCCCTCCCTTTCTTCCTCCCTCTCTCTCTCTCTTTTTTTTTTTTTTGGTACTGGGAATTTAAGCCCAGGGGCGTTCAACCACTAAGCCACATCCCTAGTCTCCCCTCCGCCCCTCACCCTTTTTTTTGAGACAATGTGTTGTCACTAAGTTGCTTATATATGGCCTCAGCCTCCCAAGCCACTAGGATTATAGGCATGTACCACAATTCCTAACTGGGCCTTTCTACTTAACTGTTTTTTTTGTCCTCACATACTGGTGGGAAGTTCAAGAGCCCATATAGTATCTTTATGACTGAGCCTTGGAAGTCACATACTGTCTTTTCCTCATTTTCTTGATCTCCCATATCAGTAATTGAAGAATGAGAGAACCACACAATGTTTAAACATTCTGGAAACTAGTAGGAAGTATCTATAATGGTAGTTTATACCTTAGATTTTAATAACTAGCATTTGGCTTTTGAGAAGTATAGATAATGGTTATTAATAATGGGACTTGGGGGGGGTTACCAAGGATTGAACCCAGAAGCACTTAACCACTGAATTACATCACCAACTTTTTTTTTTTGAGACAGGGTCTCATTAAGTTGTTTAGGGCCTCAGCCACCCAAGGCACTGGGATTATATAGGTGGGCATCACTGTGCCCAGCTAATGCATGTTTTTCTTAATGCTTATATTTTTTAAATATTTTATAGACATTAATATCCAACAGAACTGAAATAGAAAACTCTTAAACTTTTTATCAATAGTGGTAACAATCATTAGTGATATAACTTCACAATATATAAAGGAAAATGGTTGGAAATGCAAGGAGTAATAGATAACTTCATAATCACAGAAATCCTTATAAGTTTACTGACTAACCAGATAAAAGCGAGGATATAGATTTGAATAACACTGTTAACCAGTTCAAATTGAAAACTATGTAGAGAACTTTGAATTCAGAAAGCAAAATGCACTCTTGGGAAATACTGAAACTTACATAACCTTGTTACCAAAATGAACAAGAAAAATACTAAGAGAAGGAAAGCAATAGGTTATTTAGCATAGATGCGTAAATTTTAAACATTAACAGATCATATTCAGGAGTATATTAAAAGAGTAGAATGAAATGTCCTTAGTGTCATAAGGTTGCACTTGAAAGGATTGAAGCACAATAATAATAATAAAATAGTAAACACCTTCCTGTTAGTTAAGAACAAGATAAATGCTTACCTTCGCTACTACTGTTGCACCTTGCTGTACACTTCCTAGCTAACAAACTAAAGAGATAAAAAGGACTGGAATTCATAAACATCCGTAAGGAATTTAAATTTTTTTAAAATTTGTAAACATTAGATTGTCAGCTTAGTGTAGTATGTGATAATTAACTGAGAATACATTCTCTTCGAAGAATTCTGTTAAAATCACCTTTTCTATAAACCAGCATGAATCAGGAAATGACATGAGGAAAAGGGTATTTTACCCAGAACCATAACCTTCCTGGTAATCATTCTACAGAATAATTTGAACAAAATAGTCTAGAAGCAAATTGATAACAATATGTGGGTGTTTGAGATGTGATACATTTATTATTTTAAATCATCCTAAGTTAAAATGATTGGTGGTTTATTTGGGGGAGTAAGGAGAGGATAATAATGGGGACCAAATTCTGTTTACCCATATCATATACAAAATTAAATTCTAGGTAAAAGTGAAAATCTATGTATAAACATAAATCTTTAAAATTAATAGACTATAGACTTTTTTAATAACCTTGGTGTGAGAAAGGTGTTTTTTAATAGTCCATTACAAAAGCCACAAAGGAAAAAACTGGCACATTTGAACAGAACTGTATTTGTATGAATATGTCTATAACAGTGGGTTTTACCTTTATGAATATTTGTAAAGCACCAGTTCAAAAAGCAGCAAATAGAAGAAAGATCAGTAGTGTAGCGGAAAAAGGGAGGAAAAGAAGAAGATACTATAGGGACTGAAATGGAGCAAATTGTATTCCATGCATGTTTAATTAATGTAAGAATGAACCCTTCTTAGCTATACCTGTAATATACTAATACAAACATTCTAAAACAGTAATAAAACCTCTACATAATGAAATCTTGTAAGTCAAATGATGAAGAGCCTAAGAGATATTACTGACAGAATTCAAAACTAATATATAGAGCATCAAGAAATCAATGTGGAATCCAACACTGAGTAGTAGAAAGACAAGTATAAGGAATCTGAGTAAACAAATCACAGAGGAAAAGTTGCAAATATCCTGTAAATATAAAAAGATTTTTTTTTCTCCTCATGATCATGGGAAGTGAAAATTTTAAATAAAAGGGATAACAGTTTTAACCCAAACCTTGTCCAAAAATTTAATGTTGAAGATGTGAAGGAATGGATACTCCTGCACATTGTTACAGTGTTTTAATTTTTTAAGCAACTCAAAAGACAGTTTGTCAGTATCCATCAAATATAAAATGTTTATAACTTTGAGAATGCAAATACATTTTTTAGAAATCGCGTTCAGAATACCTGGCTATTGTGCTCAAAATCAAAATTGGATCTGCCATCACAAAATTAGATACAGTCTCATTCTCCATCTATATCATGATAAACAGTACTGTGAAATTCCTTGTAGCTTTAATCTATCCTAACTTGAGAAATTGAAAGAAATGAGTAGAAAAAAATCCTGTTATGTTTCCATTTATGCTTAACATTACTACTGGTAGTTAAGTGGGTGTCGTCTTGTACAAACGTGTATGTCTATATTTGTATTCATGTATGTATATATAGATGAATGTGGAAAGGAGTCGAGTGTTATATAATGAATTGCAGTAGTTATCTATGGAAATAATTTGTAATTTCAAAATACCACCCAAGAAGGGGGTTTCGTTTGTTTTGTTTAGTTTTTAAAAAATGTGTATAGAGAGAATCAACTTTTATTTAGTTTTTCATCTGGTTTTTGTTTTCTCGAACACTTAGTTGTGTATGTGGTGCTGGGGTTTGAATCTGGATCCTTTCACATGCCAGGCAAGCTCTCCACCACTGAGCCACCCCTCCAGCCCCTGTTTCCAGTTCTTTGATTAAGTAATAGTATGTACAGTTGCTATCTCCATTCTAGCATTTATAGCACCTATTTAATTTTGGATGATGATTAACTTGTACAGTATTTGAAATGTCTAAAGTAGTAGTAAATGTGTATCAAAGATTATTTGAAACAGGAATGTTTGGAATCACTGAAACTCCCATTACTGTAAATCCTTAATTGCATACCCCTGTAGACTTAATAAGGAATAAGTGATATAAATGTCTAAGTGTGTAATTCCCTTGCTATACAATTGACACAAGAATAGTAAATGAAAAATTATGTAACCTTTTTTCCTCAACAGCTTTTTTTTTTCTTTTTGCATTTTTATTCATACCATAATATGTAGCAAAAGTTATCATCTGAACTTCAAAACTTTTCATACTGATATTGATGTTTAGTGTTAATTTCCAGGTTTTTAAAAACTTCTCATTTGACCATACAGGCAATAAACATGGTCAACTTGAATTTGAACTTTTTATTTTGATTTTATGTTAGCCTGAACTCAGGATTGCTTTGTTTCTATGAAAGAAGTTACTAAGCAAAATAACAGTATGGATTTCTAAAAATAGCAATTAAAAGTGGTTTACAGTTTATTTTTACCTAAATACTGAAGCAGGTTCGTAATAATCTCTACAAGGGTAGAATTTAAAAAGTAATCATATGGATTATAATGGTGGCTCAGCGATTATGGTGCTTGCCTGGCATGCGCAAGGACCTGGTTTCAAACCCCAGCACCACATACGAAGGAAGTGTCAGAGCAGCAAAAGCCACATGAAATCAATCTCCCTCTCTCTTTCTTTCCCTCTTTTCTCCCCCCCTCTAAAAATAAAAAAATAAAGTAAAATTAAAAGTAATCATTTATCCTGAAGTACGTGTGTTCTTAATGTTTTATAACTTGAATCATCCTTGTTAATTTGTTAAATGAGATTTTAGTGATGAGTCATAATATTCAGGGAATTCTTTAATTTTTCTTCATTAGAATTACCAGTTTCTAACTACTGCTTGTTCATTTTACTTGCTAATTAACTAATCTCCTTTAATCTTTCAAAAAGTCTAATTTAACCAATCTGATGAAATTTCAGGAAATTCAGCAAGAGACAGATATCCCTGAAAGAGAGCTGGTTAGAGCCCTACAGTCCCTCGCCTGTGGTAAACCAACACAGCGGGTTCTTACAAAAGAACCCAAGTCGAAGGAAATAGAAAATGGTCACATATTTACAGTTAATGATCAGTTCACATCCAAACTACACAGAGTCAAGATTCAAACAGGTATCTGGTAATTATATTTTTCCTCTTAAAAAATTACATTTTTTTTTCTAGAAAAATTCTTATCTGTTGGAATTCTTTCTTAAAAAAATAATACTCATGGTGCTACATGACACTTGGCATAAAAAATAAAACAGATTTTGTTGATACCTTCCTATCAGTGTGTAGTGGACTCCCAAGTACAGTAGACCTTTCTAAATGTAATTCATAGTGTGAATAAAGTACTTCTTTCCATGTTTTTCAACAACTGAAATATGAACAGGTTAGTACTTACAATTGGTTTTAAGTGGTTGACCAGTAGTGGAAATCTGTTATTAAAGGTAACTTCACAGACTTTTCAGAAAGTAAGTTTGATCTTTAGGTATAAGTTAGTTTGATAAATATTTTCTAAGTTTCAGAATCTTAAAAACCAATATTATCTTTCCAATTTAAAAACATGCCATGTTTCATGGCACTGAACAGTTTTTAATACAGTCTCTCAAGTTGATTGTGAAAATTCTGTATTATATATCTAATGTAGTAATACGTGTTTTTAGGAATTCACGCAGAAAAAAGACACTTCACTCTTGCCGATGTTTAAAACTAAAAGCAGTTTGCTACCAGGATTCAAAACTAGCATTTAAATAAGCTTCCTACAGCCAATTTATCCATTATAGCTCATAAAATAAAGTTATAAATAAGATTGTTTTAAAATGATTATGATTTTTTTAAAATTGGATTTGTGCTGGGCTCTCTTGCACATGCATACCTTTAATCCCAATGGCTTGGGAGGCTGAGGCAGGAGGATCACAAGTTCAAAGCCAGCCTCAGAAAATTAGGCCCTAAGCAACTTAGCAAGAAGACCCTGTCTTAAATTAATAAAAAGGGCTGGGGATGGGGATATGGCTTAGTGGGTAAGTGTGTTGGATTCTAATCCCTGCCAACCCCCCCCCCGCCCAAATATATATATCTTACATTAATGAAAGGTGATATCTTATAAAATTCTTTGTTAAATATACAATTGATTACTAAAGAATATTGACTCAAAATTTTTTATTTTCTTTTTGGTTTGTAAAGGAGAGTGGTGTTTGGTTAGAGCTTTGATATCTTTGTGCCATAGCTGCAAATTATATCATTGTAATTTTCATCAGTTAAGATTGGTCATATCTTCATGACATTCTGCATGTTAAAAAACAAAACTATCTAATGATGAGCATCATGGAATGAAATTTCTTTTTCCCCTAGTGCAAGACATGATTATAGATTTGGGGAGAAACAGATTTTAGTTTTTAGGGCTCCTTCATATTGTAGATTTGGAGAGGAAACAAATGGGGGATATCTGTCTGAATTACCTAGCTTCACCTTACTTTACCCTAAGTAAGTAATCCCAGATTGTCATGTCCATTATTAATATTATCAAAAAATAATCTCTTAATAGATTTTTAGTTTTTGGTGTTAAGTGTGCATACATTTGTGCTTATCTTTACGGTATTTTCGGTGTGATTAAAGTAAAATTGTAGTCACATAGGAAGAATTTGATATCTTTAAGTTCTTTCAGTAATGAAATTCTGTAATAATGTTTTTCATTTTGTGATGGTTTTTAGGTAACCCTGGCTCTTAGTCATATTTTAAGTGAAAAATTTCTCTTTGTTGGTGTAATTATGACCATATCAGTTTTCTTAAGTGCTAAGGCTTAGTAATGTAATCAAGTACTCAGCAGCTGTATATAGCCTGACCTATTTATCCTGCTTTTATTACAGACAGTAACAGAAATCTCAGCAAACTTATTGTTTGTTTTAATTTTGGAAATAATTTAGAGTTATCATAATCACCAGCAATTTCCATAATTGGCATTCTGCTAAGTGGTCACCATTCACCTTTTCTTTTTTAAGAGAGAATTTTATTTAGTTTTCCATGTGGCCTTCACTGCTCTGAAATTTTGTTGTACATGTGGTGCTGGGGTTTGAACTTGAGTCCTCATGCATGCCAGGCAAACACCGTAACCATGGAGCCACTGCTCTGGCCCCAACCATTCACCTGTTCAAATCACCTATCCACAGTGTACATAAAGATAACATAGATATGTGTGTGTGTGTGTGTTTGTAGGTTTATTCATAAACAACTTCTGTTATATTCTTTTTAAGTGTTAGACTCTTGAGAGTGAGCTTCTGTACTTAAATTTTTCAAAAACTTTATTTGGGATGTATCATCATAATCTTCCTGTTTATCTTTTTCTGCAGGAATTTAAGGAGTCTACCCTTTTAGGTGACCAAATCCAGATGAACCAAATGAGTTGTTTATTAATAACTTCCTGTCTAATGTTTTATTTTAAATAATTTCATATCCACAAAAAAGGTGAAAAACACTATGGATATCAATATGTCTATAACCCGTGTTTACCTAAACAGTCATTAAAATTTTCCTTCCTCCTCCATGTGTTGTATTTGTTACAGCATTTGAAATTAATTTGCAAATATGTTAGCACTTCTGTAAATCATTCCATCACTTATCTCCTTAGAATAATATCTCTTTCTACATAATTTATATTATATCATACACAAAAAATAACTCCATATTATTTATATAACAACCATATTTATATGTCCTCACTTGTCTCAAAAATGCCTTTTATATCTTCCTTTTTAGACCTAGGATTCTATCAAGCTTTTCATACTGCATTAAATTTTTATGTCTGTTTAGTTCTGTTTAATCTCTACCAATACCTCTTTTTTTATGTATATGATACTGACTTTTTAGAAAAAGCTTTATTCTTTCTTTGTGTAGACTATAATCTGATTTTTTTTTCTAAGATAATATCTTAGCAAATGACACTGGATGTAGTATTCTTAACCAAAGGATTCTAATTAGAAACAGCTGAATGAATAGGCACAACAGAATGATCTTCTAACGATGTGTGCTGTCTCATGGCTATGCCCATGCCTAAGTCATCAGGGTTCCTTGCGCTTCTTTGTAATTGTACAGCATCTACTTCTAAAAATTTCACGTCTCTACCTTTTAATGACAAAAAAAAAAATGAGTTGTATTTCTTTTTTACTTCAAATAGAGCAACAGTGAGATTATCCTAAAAATTGAAATATTGTATGTGTGTATGGTGATGAAGTTGTGATGAGAAATTGTTAGATAATAGAATGCAAGGATGTTTTGGCAGGTACGGATGATTATTTCACTGTTAGGGAGCTTCTGTTACTGACATCTTAGCAGTGCTTTTCAATTGATGATTTAGCTGCCAAAATCTTGCCTCTGCATGCTCTGTTTCTTTCCCGTAATGTCTTAAGAGATTACAGCTATATTTTGAGTTAGAAAACAACAAATATTTGCCTGTGTGAAATATGTTTGAAGTATGACTTGGAGCCGTGGTGATAAAATATTAGTTGATCCCGGAAGTGAAAAGCAATGAAAATTGTTACTGCTAGTTTTACTGCTGAAGGAGTAGCCAGCTACCTTTTTTTTTTCCCTTACAGGAAAGGACTTACATTCTATAAATATGAAATTGATTTTATTATTTCTCTGCAGTTAAATCCTAATTTTTGAAAAGAATAATTTTAGAATTGAACATTGAATGTTTACTTTTTGATTATTTTCTTAAATTAATATGTCTTTTTGAAGGTTGAAATTGATTTTTCTCTGTAGATAGAAATAAATTAAAATATGTTTGCTTATAACCAAATTTTTCATTACATTTATGGTAAATGTCTTTATTTCTATTTTAGTTGCTGCCAAACAAGGTGAATCTGACCCAGAAAGAAAAGAAACAAGGCAGAAAGTAGACGATGACAGAAAACATGAGATAGAAGCTGCTATAGTGCGAATAATGAAATCCAGAAAGAAGATGCAGCACAATGTTTTAGTAGCAGAGGTGAGGACACTTCAAGGCTTGATGAATAGAGGAAAGCAGAATAACATGATTAACAACCTAAATTTAGGAACATTCTATATTTAATTGAAGCTCATCATGTAACCCACCCTTCTCATTAAAAATAAGTAAGACACTTGATATTTAAACACAAGTATGTCAACATACACACTTTAAGAACCAATGTATATATGTGTTTATTTTGCGTTTTTTGTGCTGGGGTCCAAACCTGGGTCCGTGCATGCCAGGCAAGTGCTCCACCACTGAGCCACTTTTCCAGCCCAAAACTAATGTATTTATAATCAAAGTGATAATATTGTCACACAAAGGAAAAAACATTGCTATTTAATATCTTTAGGTAAACAAAATAAACTACCTGTGTATGTGAAAATTAGTAACTGTTATCATTAGTTGAGGGTTTACATTTTACAAATTGGGAAACTAAGGAAGGGAAAACCCATGAGAGACCATTGAAATAGGTAAGAGATGACTTAGGGCCTTAGTGAAGTATTGGTAACTGTTGGAAAATGAATCAGTTTGATTGAGAAATAAATTTGACAGGATCTGTTAGCTGATAATGAGTACAAGGAATTGAGGCTCTCGCGTTTCTGGCTTGAGTGATGACATAGAGGTTGATGATCCCTTCAACTGATACAGGAAGGGTAGTGTGCTGATGTAGTCCATGTGTCAGTTTTATTGTATTTTTGTCGTATCCAGGGGCATATAATTAGACTAGTTGGAAATCAGGAAAAAAGAGCTAGAAATTGGGAATTCACTATATGGGAATATAGTTAAAACCACATATTTAGGTTAAATTGTTCAGGGCTATCATGGAAAGAAGGAAGAGAAAGAACAGTAGGATAGATACCTTTCTTACTGGATAAGGAGCAGTCTAGTGCCATCCATAGGAGTGACATAAGAATGGATAAATGTGTGTATAGAAGGTGGGAATTTAGGGAATTTCAAACAGAAATGGATTCTTTTTTGTGTATAAAAGAGGATGTAGGATACAATGCTTAGGTTGAAGAACTTGAGCTTATCAGAAATCTGAAATAGTATCTTTTGAAGAATGGTACCTAAGAACTTGGCGAGTGTAAATCTGTACATTTGTGGTAGCAGTCTCTCCCAAAGGTTAGCATACATTTTGTAAATGGCTAATGGTATCATGAAAGCCTCCAGACATAATACATAAACATTTAAGTTGGCCATACTGCAGTGAAGTTTTACACAAACAGGCAGCAGGCTGCATTTTACCTGTGATTGCAGATTGTTGAGTCCTGTCCTATGTACGTAGTGTAAGAACTGCAGCTTGACTCAGCAGGGAGTGCTACTAGATGGAAAGTGCAGTAGTAGATGTAGAATGTAGATCTGATTAAAGGGTGTTTGTGGAATAGGACCAGAGAACCAAGAAGAGTTGCAGGCACTATTGATCTTGAGTGTAATCCAGGCTCCCTAAGGAAGGAAGGACAGAAGGTCAAAAGAAACTATTCAAGGCCTGAAAGACATGAGGGTCAAAGAATTAGAGCTCTCAGGTGGGTTGAGAGCAAATTTGCTGATAACTGGAGTGATAATCCTGGAAGTGTGACAGATTTTAGTTGCAGAGTGAAGTGCTGAAGTTTCAGATTTCAAAGAATTGATCAATCCATTGTGGCTTTGAGAAATGAACTGATCAAGAGTAAAAGAAAAGCTGGCTTATGAATGAGTGGATGATCTGCAAGAGAGGCAGGATGAATTGTTGGAAAGAGCATCAACTTTGAGGTCAGAAAGGTTTAGATTCATCTCTCCTGGCTCTGTCACTTGCTACTTGTTCATGTAAATAAATCTCCGGTGGTGTATTTCCCTCTTTTGTCAATTAAGACTGCCTACTTTGCAGAGTTAAGAGCATTAAACACATTAAATATACAAAATGATTGACAAATAGTGCATAGTCAGGTTGTGACTGCTGCTATACTTACTGTTTTATTGTTACTGATAACAGTACTCAGGTTCTTGACCATAGAGAACCAAATGACCACAGTAATACTTGGTATGGATGAACATTTTTCTAAGGCATTATATGCATTAACTCATTTACTACATACAACAACTTCCCAAGCTCCCAGAGCTAGTTAAGTGTTAGGGCTGTGATTTGAACCCAGCTGGGTTCAGAGTTTGTGCCTTTAAGTACATTATGTTATCCAAGTTCTAAGAACTGGGAGAATGTAACCCAGAAGTCACCAATTAGTGATAGCCAGATGATTAATTTATAGGGTAGTGTGTATTCATATTTACACAATCCAGCTGATTCAGCTACTAATCATTTGAGCATTCGCATTCACAATGAGTTGTGTTCTAACCATACATTTTCAAATAAAACCCTTTTGAAATTTTCAGTACTTTTTATTTTGATAATAGAATCACTGAAGTTTGATTTTTAAATCTTAAAATGGTACAGCAGTTCTGTTCAAAAATAGGAATTTTTGTGTTTTTATATGGAAATGTTATAGTTAATATTTCTGGTAGGAATTAATCTTTATCCCTTCTTTTTTAGGTAACTCAGCAGTTGAAGGCACGATTCTTACCAAGTCCAGTTGTTATTAAGAAACGTATTGAAGGACTTATTGAGAGAGAGTATTTGGCACGAACACCTGAGGATCGCAAAGTATACACATATGTAGCATAAAATGTGTTCAGAAATTTGATTTATTCTTGGACTGTACTCTTCGCATGGACTGGGAAGTTCTTTTAAATCATTAATATTAAGACGACCATCTTCTATTAAATTACAGTACATGTTCTAGACCATTCAGATCAAGCCGTCACTCCCTTTGAGAGTTTTCAACATCAATTGATTGAGCTTCAGGCTTTACAGCGTTTATCCCTGTAGAGATCATCTTTACAGTTCCTCGGGAAAATGTGAATGTGCCGCGTTTTGTTTTCAATACTGTATGAAAACAGGAAAAAATAAAACAAAACTTTAGAAAATGCAGCTCATTAAAATAAAATTGTTGGATTTCACTTCCCCAGGTCTTCAGTGTTGATGTAAATGTGTTTCTGTAGTGTTGCTTATTAGCACTTTGCTCTTTGTGTAAGTTGGGTAACAAAAATGGCAAAAGAAATGCAAAATTCTCAGTTATCTTGCTCTGCTTAAGACGTTTCTTTAGCTAGTCTTGTTTAATTTAAAGGTTTGATAAATAAACAAAAACCCAAGCATACAATTTGAGCATGCTTCATCCTGCCACTTGCACTTACTAATCTTATAGCCTTATGACCAAGAACCTTTGTTTTGGGCTCAGTACACACCCTTATTTCTTTTGTCCCTATTGTAATTTTGAAAGTTCCCAAAGTCCTACAATGATTAGGTTTTGTTCTGAGTTATTTCTAGAGAAAGAAAATATTTTAGTATGTATAAATTGTACAATAATTTTTTTGCTGTTGTACTCACTACTAATAGTGGATTGTATAGGGTGGTGTTTTTTCTTTCATTCATTGTAGACAAAATAAATGAATTTAGTATACACATGCCCACTAATTCAAGTATGTCAGAGCACAAAGTTGGCAGCTGGTTATATTTGGTCCCCTTTGAAAAGCACATGCAGTCTACATACAGTTTGTTATACATACCTTAGGTTTCATCCACACACACTACATACATACATACATATATATATATACATATATGTATATATATATATGTTGGTGAAGCTGTGGTACGCTTAGTTTTCTCTCAAAATGCAATCTAAAGATGCAATAACTATTACTTTGATAGTTTTAACAAAATTTTCAGTTCTTGCAGCTGTGTTTTGGAAAGTGATTAAGCAATATTTCTCAAACCTGATGATTCTTGGATTTTTAGCTGTTGTCCTGAAGAGTCATCATGTTTTCAAAGATTTGCTTTGTGCTGAAGATTCTTGTCAGTTATCCTGTGCTTCCAACCATCACCAATGTTTTTTACCAAATTAATCTGCCAAGGATTATAGTTCATTTTATTTTAATATCAGAATATTTTTATGGTCAGTTTTATTTAATTGTTTCATTTTGGTTCTCATAAGACAATGTTTCAGATATGTAATTGGGGCAAACCACTATAGATTTATGCTGGATTGAATAATGAAATGTTACTAATCAGTTCAAATAACCAGCCCTCCATTGACTCTCCATACTGTTGATACATTTATTAGAATGTATGTCTCAGAAGATGGTTTCTGTTTAAATTTATGATAAAGGTACAGCAACTGAATTCTAATATGGATTAAAAGCTGCACATAAATATTTTTCCCCATGTGTGTTGGGTTATAATTTCCTTTTTAGATTTGCAAGTGTTTTTATAGCATTCAATTTTGTCTCCATCTGAACTGTAGAATTAGAAGCCTTATACTCAATCTCTGCATTTTCCACCTTTACATGATGTAATTAAGATTAAAATATGAACGTTTTCCTCAGGACACTTTGACCAGACTTGAGCAGTGATGAGTCAGATGGTACTACCTTGGAACACTGAAGAATTTGATTTTCTGATTTGATTGGAATTTTCTAGGTTCTGGTGTTTATGTACAGGAAGGTATTGATATTTGAAGTTTGATGTTTTTTATTGGTCTCAATTTCCAATTATTATTATACATAACACCTTGGGAAAAAGGACAATGTAGATTATCAAGTTAATAAAACCTTCAATTATTTGAAGTCTAAATGAGACATTAGAAGAAAATTTTCAGTGCTAGTTTAAGCCACTAAAAATCAGAGTTAAATTTATGTCATTGCCTCATGTGGCAGGTCTAGAATTCAGAAGCACCCAGGTTTGCTATTTATGCTGAGAAATATTTCCTAATACGGCAAATCACTTCTCTGAATTGCAGTAGAGTTGAGTGGTTGGGGAATGTTAGTGATGCTACGTTGAAGAGCAAAGCTGACACAAAATGCTAGTATGTTCTAATTCATAAGTATTATTCCTGCTCACAAGGTAACATGTTGACGTTTCTTTTCAGCAAGATGGTTGATGGTACTCTTCTCCACTTTTAATGTTTTAATTTGAAAGAATAATACGTCCTAACTGATCATCTTGGTGTGAGTAAATTTTGGTGACTTGAGGAATTTTAAGGAGCGTGAATACGTAGTTTTCCAACTGAAAAAAACATGATGTAATCTCTGTTCAGCAATTGTAAAATTGTGATTCGTTGCTTCATTTTTAGCGTAGAACAATGTTTACTTTGAATTGTTATATTTAAAGGTTGAAAGTTCACTGCAGTGAGGGAACTCACAGCCTCACAAAATAAATGATGGTTGTGATTGCAAGGATTCTTTATGTCAGTGAATTTTAATAGGGAACGGGGGAAGGGATGCATGTTTCTCTCTAAGATCACTAGAGTGACCTGTGTGGCATTGTAAGCAAGGGCACGTGTCACTCCTCAAACCCCAGGGTACTACCCAGTAATAATCTTTGTCATGGTGAACGTACCATTGTTCTCTTCAACCAGAATGCTGGGTCGCAGGGAAGGCTAGGAGCCTCATCTTAAAAATAGGCTGATGTCCCCAGAAGCTAGGACACTGGCATCAGCTCAGGCTTCCAAATATGATTTAGTTCCACAATTTGGAAGATAATTTTAATATCTTAAATCCAGATAATGCTGTCTTTGTTCACTGTTTTGACTGTTCACTTTCAGTGACTGACTAATATTAATAGGCTCTTGTCTTTGTGCTGTAACTCAAATCAGTTTTATAGCCTAATTTTTCATAAATTATGATGTATGCTACTACTAGGTGGTCTCTGTCTTGGAAGGCAGTTACATATCAGTTGTAGATGGTGCATTGTACTGTGTGGTGCATAGACAGTCAAGAAGTATTTTTTGATAAAAATTTTAAAACATTTCGTGTTAGCAAAATTATTATAAATCAGTTTAGTCTGAAAAAGAGAAACAATTAGAAAGACCATACTAGCAATTAAGCACTTATTACCATGCTGCAGACACTTTTCTGATATGATCATTTAGTTGTCACATTGGCTGTATTTGAAAAGAACCATGAGACTAATGGTGCTCTAGGTTACTGTTAAGAAGTGGCACAGCCAGGTTTAATTCCAAGTTCTGACTCCTGACCCCGTGTACATTCCATGTTGCAAATGGACATGATTTTCCATTTTAAACTTTTATTTTGACCTCATTCACATGAATAAATGATAATGGAATGTGGAAACTAAAGTTAACAAATACGGAATTTTGCACCTTTTTTAATCGGCTTTACATTGCTAACTTGGCAGGGATTGGTGATAGCTGCTATTCTGATGTGTGTCCATTCGGAAGAAAAGATGCCTCCTTCCCCCTGCATTCTCAAGGTTTCAGTTAAGTGGTTCCCACAGAGAGATGCTTAAGTTAAACTCAGATACACAATTTTTAAAAAAGTTTTCCTTACTTACCACATGCTTTTCCTCTACCAAATCAATTATTTAGCCAGAAGGCGTAGGAAACCTAAGAGTGACAAAGAATTTCAGAAGCAATGATTCAGACTGGCCATGAAGCTAGCCCTAAGGAGAACATGAACAATGAGAATGTCTTGAAAACTCATTTAATAATTTTAGAAGTGGCAAACTTTTAAGCACATTTGTTCTTCAGTGTTAGATCTAACGTGAGCCATGCAAAAATAGCTTTAAATTTATACATGAGGAGCTCAAAGTAAATGTGTTGTATATTTTTAGTAACAAATTGTCAAGTTTAATATTTAATAACAGTATGGTTCATGTAACAAAACTTTAACGCATATAAGAGTTCTTGCAGTGTGGAAAAATTAAAATTCTAAGTCTTCAGATTCTTCAGTTGTGATTCTTTAATAAATGCCTCAGCACAATGTCTGGTATGTGGTGGGTGTAGGCACTCAGTAAATGTCCTGAAGTCTTAAAAGAATTAAACTGTAAATTAAAATTTGTACTGCATTACTGGGGGTGTGACTGTTCATGGCTATAAGGATTATATTTTTTACTTCTATAAATGGAAATTATTTGGTCTTTGAATTTCACCTAGGTAAAAAGGGGGAAATGCGAGGTTTTTCAGATGGCGTTGACAGCTGATTTTAAAGACTGCCCATTGTGCTGTTACTGTAATAAAAAGCACTTTACCAATGATAGTTTGAGCCTCCCAAGATCCTATGAAGAAAAACTTAGGCTAATGACATAAAAACTCATTCAAGATCCCAACAGTAATTAATGGGGTGCAGGAATTTGAGCTCAAGTTTCATTCTAACATTTGTTAATGACTTGATGTGCCCCCAGTAACTTGTTTGGACAGACTATATAACTTTATAAATTGAATTTGGATCATGAGGATTTTCCTGGCAAATGTTTTGGTGAAGATTTGTGTTTGCTAGAAAGTGTTCTTGACACTGAAATTTTAGCCTGCATTTTAAAAATTGGTAATGTTAGCAGTGCGTATTGGTTTATTTGGTATATGCAGACTTTTGTTTACAAATTCATAGAACTGATGTTCCATATCAATACTTAGAGGACTGGACTTTTCTATATAATGCTACCTCCACATTTAAAAAATAACTACTAGGTGCTGGAGCGATGGCTCAGCGGTTTTGGTGCTTGCCTGGCAAGTACGAGGACCCGGGTTCAAACCCCAGCACCACGTACACAACTAAGTGTTGGAGCAACTAAGGCCATGTGAAAAACTAAATAAAGTTGTTTCTCTCTTTCTCTGTCTCTCTCACTGTCCCTCTTTCTTTAAAAAAAAAATAAATAACTACTAGATTGATTTTTTTTTTAACATGGACTTGTAGACCTTACGAGAGAAAAACTTAGTATGCAATTAAGTGTAAAAACAAACAAAATCTCCATTTAGTTCCATGTAGGCCATAGGTAACCAGTGTATGAGTGTAACCACAAAATAGGAAGCCTCAAAAACCTTTTGAAACTTCTGCACCTAAATGAAGGGGTAGAGACTGGGGAGGTTGCCCTTCAAAGCAAGAAAGTCTATATATTATGTTCGTCACGTTTTAGGAAGTCGCCTCATTAGGTTGTCTGCAAAACCTTTTTGCAATGCTCTATGAAAAACATTTTTACTATTTTTGACCAAAACTAGTATTATACAAGTTTATAATAAGGCATTGGTATTCACCAGCCTTGAGTTGATTTTAAAATACAATGCATTCATTTTTTTTTTTTAAGAGAGGGACAATGAGAATTTTATTTAGTTTTCCATGTGGCTTTAGTTGCTCCAACACTTCATTGAGTACATGGTGCTGAGGTATGAATCCATGACCTCACACATGCCAAGCAAGCACTGCAACTGCTGAGCCACCGCTCAAGCCCCTACTGTTCATTTTTGAAGAAATGAAGGTTTGTGGGCTGGAGTGGTGGCTCAGCCATTATGGCGCTTGCCTGGCATATGCAAGGACACCAGTTCAAACCCCAACACCACATACACAACTAAATGTCGGAGCAAGGAAAGCCACATGAAAAACTAAAATTGGTTCTCTCTCCCTCTCAAAACGAAGGTTTGTAATCAAGGTTGTAGAAGAAGCTACACACTAAAAAGCAGTTCTTTTTGAGCTGATTTTAAAAGAATGCAGTTCTCAAAAAAAAAAATGAAGGTTTATGATCATCAAGGCTGTAGAAGACTGCTTACAGATTCAAGCAGTTCTACAAGAAGTATAGCAAGTGCTCTGTTTTCCAACCTCATAACACCGCAATTGTCAAGGGAAGCTTTTTATAAAGAAAAATAAAAGGAACCCCTCTGGTGGAGGTTATGATTTAATGGCCTGATGTGATTCTTAGGGGCAGCTAAATTTGAGAACCTTTGTTTTGGTTTATCAGGTTATAATGTATATAAATTGCCATGTCACTAGTTGGGTGAAAACATTTCATTTGATAAGATATGCAAGTTGCGCGATTTTATTTACTTGGCATATCTTCCAGGCATTTCCTCAGCCAGTCATGTCGAGTTTGATTACAAAGGGGGCCAGTTAATTTCATGCTACTCATGGTCATAGGTCAGAATATTAATCACAACCAACCAATTTAATTGTCATTACTAATGAGGAGAGGGACCCAGTAATAGTTTCTCCATACCTAAATGGAAACCTGTAATCTCACTAACTTAATTAGGCATTTTTACTAGGAATAATTAAATCAAAGAAGTGTTCAAAGTGCAGTGACTTCTGTTCCCTTGGGAGTTTAGCAACACTAGAAGTGATTCTAACTAAAAACAAATGCCTAAGGAACAAGTTTGGAATTTTACCCCCAAGAACCATTGATTGTGAATCAATTTAGTGAGGCAGGGTGACAAAAATCGTGCTACCAACTTTGTAAGATCTTGTTCAGAAATGTAAGTCTTGGCTGTTAGGGTAATTCAGATACTACAAAGATTTTTTGAGGTTGGGGTGTGTAGTGGTGAGTGGTGATCGTACACCTAATCTGTGATGCCGAGACTTAAGAATGTGATCCTCCGGATTCCCTAATACCCAAATACAATTTTTGGATAATTTCTCAGTAATGAGCTTTCATACAGTTATTCATGTTCTCTCGAGCCAGTATTTAAGCAAAATGTTTTTAAAGCTTTTCTTCATTCTTGAAAATAAAATGAGATAGCACTAACCCTGTCATCAGACTCTGACAAAATCACTCTCCAATTCTTAAGCGTTGGTAGAGTAGGGAAGACCCACCCCTCCACCCTGCTTTTAGGCCTCTACTATGGCCCCTAAAGATGCACCATCCATTTAGAGAGTTCTCGCTGATTATTACTGTTCTCGTGACGCTGCTCACAGGAATTGTAGCCTCAGCCTGCATGTGGTGGATACACAACCTATTAATGTTTACTTCTCTGCATAACTTCGCATTCTCCACAGGACTCCACTATGAATCCAATAGCAGATGTGGGTGATAGGTGGCATTACCATGCCCATGAAAGTTTTTTTCCTGCTGTAGCCTCTCCTGGAAGATTGGAAGTTAAATTTACTGAGGAGTAGCTGATGGCTGCCCTCATTGTAACATCTCTGAGCATGCCCATCAGTAAGTTTTCAGTAACCGCTAACTTCAGTCTGACCAGTTAACGATAACAGCATTCATATATCAAGTAAGGAATAGCTAGGGTGCCCCCACTCTATAAAGTTAATGGCCCTGCGGGTAATGCAAGCTGCCCTTTAGTCTTAGTACACCATGTTCTATTCAACTGATCTCACTGCCTAGAAACTGATTTACAGACTGAAGCAGATTAAAGTATTCCCCTCTCCTCTTTGAGGGAGTGTAACTTCCAGAAATATACATAATTATCTACTGTGAACTTACTGTAGTGTTTCCTTAAAAATCCCTTTTCCCCCAGTTATGTTTTGTAATCAATAGGACCAAAAGTTATCGAAATTTAACAAAACACTTTGTTGAAATCATTTTGTGTGAATGTTTTTGCACACGCACACACATGCAAATGGATACAGGTGTGCACTTGTGTATGACAATCTTAAAAGTAGTAGATGGCTGAAGGGGAGATAATTTGTTAGGAATTGCAGCATATATAGTTCATCAAATGTCAAGTCACTAATCAAATGGGTTTGAACCCTAGTTTTACTTCATTACCTTTGCAAAGAAACTATTACTAAACGTCAGTAAAATTCTATTAGGCAAGGGGCTAGAGTGGTGGCTCAGTGGTTGCAGTGCTTGTCTGGCATGTGCAAGTGCACGAGTTCAGACCCCAGCACATACACAACAAAGTCTCGGAGCAATGAGGGCCACATGAAAAACTAAATTTAAAAAACTGATATTCTCTCTCTTAAAAAATTCTATTACGCCAAAAAAAAAAAAAAAAGTGAACTCACATGTAAACCTACCTGGAACTTTTTAGGAAATTGGTCTACTAAGAAAGCTGTGTTTATAAGCTAATTTCCCATTGTTAAGTATCAGATATTGTGAATACTTTCCTCCTTTGATTTAAAAAAGCTTTTTACTAGCAACATATAAAGATGTTTACATATGTACAAAAGTGTTTCTTTCATCCAGTGCTGCCGAAGGTTTATGTGATTTATCTTGATGTCATAACTTCTGATGTCAATTTTTGGCAGCTATGTAACTGTAAAATTTAAAATTGTCTCGACATTGAATTCTACTTCTTTAAGTTTCAATACAGGTTAATTACAGAAGACTTTTAAAAAGAAGGAAGAAGTTGGAAGGGGATGGGGGGGTGGCTGGATGACACTATCAAATACCCCAAGGATTTCAAGTTCATTCTCTGATTTACTCAAAACTGTGCAGACAGATGTTTGAAATAATTATGTGTCCTTTGAAAGTTCTCTAAGCCGATGGTGGTGTGAACTCCCATTTGTTCGCCTGCGAAACCAGGCTGTGCAAATGAATGTTCCCAGTCTGTTACCTGATTCGTGTATTGTACATGACCTACTTTCTTAAAGAATGTGAATGTAATGAAATACATTTAAACTGTACTGGCTAGCATTTGGTTTTTCGTAGAATTCCCTTTTACCATATGCATTGAGAGCCCTCTGTGTGACTGACAGCACTGGAGACTCGGCAGTGAACAAAAGGCCTTACTTATAAAAGAAGGGTCACTGGGAGAAATGCCAGACACACAGATCATGTGCAGATGCAGAGCTGCGTTGGGAGTGAGGGCTGGTGTGGTGGAGTGGGCTGACCGATGACTTTAGACAAGATGTCAATGTGCACCTGTTCAGAAGGTGAGTTGAGTTGGGCCTTGAGGGAGGGAGCAAGCCATGCCACTATCAAGGGAAGAATGTTCTAGACAGAAAAAGCCCTGCTTGGCGCGATCAAGTGCAGAGAAGGGGATATAGGTGCCAAATCGGGGAGGAAGAGGGCTGTGGGATACAGGGCTCTGCGATCCACAGAGAAGACTCTGGCTTTAACTCTCGAATGAAGAACCTTTGCAGGGTGTTAGGCAGAGAACAGCGCCATCTAACTTGTTTTCCAGAAAGACCACTCGGGCTGCTCTGTCATTTGGTTACTGCAACAATTCCAAGCCTGGCAGGGTGTGGACCAGGGTGGTGGAAGTGGTAAAAAGTGATTAGATCCTGCATGTATTTTGGAACTAGGCTGACTAATAGCATGTGGAGTGTTAGAGAAAGACTCTTGGTCTGAGAAGCTGAAAAGATATAGTTGCCTTTACTTAAGGGGAGATGGTGAGTAGTTTGATTTTTTTCTTTCTTTTTTGGTTTTGGGCTAATTTATTAGTGATAGGTTGTTTTTCTGGAGCAGCTTCAAATATGCAGCAAAGTTAACACATCTGGAGCATAACAGAATAGGCTGGAAAGAATTTTTTTTTTTTTTTAGAGGGGGACAGAGTGAGAGAGAATCAACTTTATTTTTTTATTTGGGTCTTGTTTTTCTGACACTTTGTTGTGTACGTGGTGCTGGGGTTTGAACCTGGGTCCTTGTGCATGCCAGACAAGCACTGAAACCACTGAGCCACCGCTCCAGCCCCCGGAAATACAGTCATAGGAGATGTTAGTATGTATATGGTATTAAAGCTACTAGACTGGAGGAACTCCCCAGGGTATTGTGCCAATCACAGAACATTGCCTCTTGGCTCCAAAGCACTCTTCCGGGCAAAGGGATGTGGATCTTTTGAAGTATTTGGCCAGTTCCACTGTCAGAGGTGCTGATGGGGTGCTACAGGAGGAGAGGGCTCTCTGTCCTAGTTTTGGTGGATCACCCACCACCTTTTTGTAGAGTGTTCTTTTTCTCGGCATCCACTTCTCCTAGGCAGTCCATCCGGTGCTAGGCACCTGTAGAGTATACCTCTCCAGCATGGCACTTTCTTAAGCTCTTGACCCCAATTCAGCAGCTTAGCTGAGATTCCCAGTATATACCTGAGCCCCAGTTAAGATTGCTGCTTCACCACCCTCCACAATACCCACTCCCCTCATGCACACATGAAGGCCTAGTGAAGTAGCCCCCTGACCTTCCTCCCTTGCAACACTAAGGGGTTACTGGGGTCAAGTCATGCACAGAAATCCGCTGGGTTCAGCAGAATGAGGCCAGTCTATCTCATGGTTGCAGAAATGGGTGTGTATGTCCAATGCCTTCTCCTGAGCCCCCGTAAGCTCAGCCTGCCCACACCCTGGAATATTTTTCTTTACTTTTCCAGCTTGGACGCTATGTGTCCTAGCCTTGCTCACACAGTTGCATTCCATTTCCTTCTATAGTGTCCAAGAGCCTTGCCTCAACTGCTTCCCGGAAGAATGTTCCTGCTTGCCAGTGATGAACGTGGAGCAAATCTCTCCTCCATCCAGTGGGCGGCAGGGGAGAGTATTTTAGGCAGAGTGTGGCAAATAAAATGGAGAAGCTTTGCAGATTCCAATCACTGAAATGCAGTGTGAAATCCGGGCAAGAAGTGCAAGACAGACAAAAAGAGATCCTTCCAGGTTCAGCCAAAATGGAGGAGCAGGAGTAAGGTCAACCCTACTGCCCGAAGTAGACAACTGGAACTCTGAGGAGGCTCATATTTTGCCTGCTCACACACATCTAGCTTTAACTTTTCTGTAGCAGTTTCCCTCCAGAGCCAGGCACCCTCTCTACCCTGTGAGGACCCAGCAAGCCCTCTCTGGTCACCAGATCGGCCTGTGCCTTGATCTTATAAAATATAAACTTCTAATGTTTATAAGCCACCCAGTATGTGGCATTTGTTATAGCGCCTGGAACAGACTAAGACACATTCTTACCATACAAAAAAGCACTTGGACTTTCCTATGTTCTGAAGGACAAAACTACTAAATGCAACCTCCTGGCTCCAATACACAAGAACTGACTCTTCAGCCAATTTCCATCCATCCACTAAATAGCATTTTCCTTTAAAAATTTGAACCTACAGAGCCACGCCTGGTGGTGCCACCTGTAACTCCAGCTACTTGAGAGACTGAGGCAAGAAGTTTGTGAGTTAGAGGCCAACCTGGACAACACAAGGAGACCCCATCACCAATTCCCCAAAATTCTGAACTACAAATAGTCACACACATTTGCATTTTTCTTTATTTTAATGGAAGTCAAACCATTATAAATCAGTTCCTTGCGTTTAGGTATGAACTGTTTCCTGATGAAGAATACAAGTCTCCTAGATACCTGCTTCCCAAGTACTTGTTCAATTTCCTGTCGTTCCTGGATTGACTGGGCATATTTTCCACTCCCTGCCCCCCAAACCATTTTATTGCTATTTATTATTACTATTTTTAATTTGAATCTGTCCAAGAATGAAAGCTACTGTTTAGTGGATTGTCTTGTTTATGTATATGTTTCCTATTGCTATAGCAAGTTATCACAAATTTAGTGGCTTAAATTCATTCCATTACTGTTCTGGAGATTAGAAGTCCAAAGTGAGGGCTGGAGCAGTGGCTCTAGTTGGAGCACTTGCCTGGCATACGCAAGGACCTGAGTTCCAACCTCAGCACCACATACACAACTAAGGGTTGGAATAGCAAAAACCAGATGAAAAAATAAATAAAATTGATTCTGTCTTTCTCCCTTCCTCCCCCTCTCTCCCACACCATCTCTTAAAAAAAAAATGTCCAAAGTCAGTCTCACTGGTCTAAAACCAAGGTACTAGTTGGGCTGGCTCCTCTTGGAGGCAGTAAGGGAGAATCCATGTCTTGACCTTCACCAGCTTCTAGAGGCTCCCACATGCCTTGGCTGGTGGCCTTTTACTGCAGCAGGGTAGCATCTTCAAATCTGTGTCCTCTCTTGCTGCTTCTGCATCTCATCACTTTCTCTTTTTCTCTGATCCCTCCTATGTCCCTTTCAAGGACTCTCTGATTACCTTTGGCCCACATGGATAACCCAGGATAATCTTCCTGCTTGCAATTTTAACTTCATCACATCTACTAAATCCCTTTTGCCATATAGGGCAACATATTCATGTGTCTGGAGAGTAGAATATAAACATCTCAGGAGAGTCATCATTCAGCCTACTACACCAAGTAAACATTACGTTCTTTTTCTCTGCAACATCAAAATTAGGTCGTTTTATTTTCTTTGTGGATAGAATTCCATAACCTCTGCATACTAATGAGAGCTATGATTAGTGCAAGATCAAGAGACATCACTAAAATCAAAATGTAAATTCTTTTGTTTTCCCTCACATTGACCAGTTTCTTTTCTCCTGTGACTTTATGACACAGAACATTATACCTGAAATCAAAGTTTACTTTCTCATAAGAAGGCTAAGTGACCAATGGAAAACTCGTGTAAAGTTATGGTCAACAGTAATTTTATTATATCCTAATTCTTTTCATGATGACAGTAACATTTGTCACTCTTGGGTTTGAAATATGAAAGATAATTTGAAGAACTGGTGTAGAATTAGGTTGATTTACCTAATAGCTATCAAGATTCACTACATGCAAAGTACCTAACCAAACATCTTAAAGCATACACCACCTATGAAACGAAAGGCACAGATGAGATCATAGGGAAAGCAAAGATAGTTTTGTTTGGGCACAGAATAGATTTGAAAATTTGGAGGCATGGGCCCAGTTAGAAAACCAACAGGCATTTCTTCCATCTAGAGAGGAGTAGGGCTTTTATAGGAAGGAAAAGGGATAGTGGTGCATGAGCTCTGCATTCTGTGTGAAGATTAGCAAGATCGAGTAGGTCCACCTAATGGAGATTTGATGCAAATGAGGATAGGCAGTCATAAAATTTGAAAGTCCATTGAAATGTCCAGGCCAGGACTGAGGTTGAACAGTTGCTGAGCAGATGTCTGTCCCCGTGAAGAGCTTGTATGAAATGGACTCTCTTGTTGCAGTCTTCTGTGATAGTGCTATCAAGTAATGACGTATAAGAACTCCCAGGTTCATAATAACCTTTCATAATAACCTCCCAGGTTCATTTATTAATGGTCTGTTGGATTTGACACAATTACTTCATTTTCAGTTCCAAATCACATGAATACAGAGCAACGTGAAAAGTGCAGGGGCTACTGAGGAAGGGACCAATAAATTCGTAGAAACTTTAATGGTTTCTTTTTCTTTCAAATTTTTCTATTTTTTTTCTTTGTATTCGTTCAGCATACTTACATATTGGAGGGGATCATTGTTACATACTTAGGAATATATGGATATTGACAAAGCAAATTAAGACAGACCCTAGTCCGGGGTCTCCCCGCTTTGACCACTCCCTGCTCCCTTGTCTCCCCTACTTTAACCCCATGTTATTTGGGCTTCTCACGGGAGTCAAGGGTTCCCAGCTGCATTGATAACCCCCCTACTCCCTCCCTCCAGCTGCATCAATAACCCCCCCAATCCTTCCCTCCCCTTCCTGCCCCTCTCTCTTCTCCCCCCAGCTTCATAGTTTTGGCTGCCCTGCTTATATAAAAATTTACCTATGTTGAATTTATTATTGAGCTGAGCTAACTTTAAAATTTTACTCTAGCTTCCACATATGACATAAAACATTCAGCCCTAAGTCTCTGAGTTTGGGATATTTCACTCTGTGTAATTCTCTTAAGAGAATGATATCATGGCATTTGCAGCCAAATGGATGGAGATGGAAAAATATATATATATATATACATACATACATACATACATACATACATATATACATACATACACCACAGTTTTTGAATCAACTCGTCCAGCGAGGGGAATCTGGGTTGGTTCCATAGTTTAGCTATAGTAAATTGAGTTGCTACTAACATTGATGTAGCTGTGTCTCTATAGTATTCCAATTCTAGCTCTTTTGGGAAAATACCCAGGAGTGGGATAGATTTTTAATGTACTTTCGGGAAAATTTGAGTGAAAGTGGGTGGATCGGAAAGTATAGTTTGTTGGTTTTAATTAGTAGGCTTGCTTTTTTTAAGAGCAGTTTTAGGTTTACAGAAAAGTTAGCACAATTAGTTCCCATCTACCCCTTCTCACTCCTGCTATGGGTTTTGACAAATGAATAGCATCTCGCATCTACCAATGTGGTATTATATGGAATAGCTTCACCACCCTGAAAATCCCCCCTGCTCCATCTTTTTATTTGTTTCCTCTTCTCCTCCAACAATCACTTTTTTTTTTACAGTCTCCATAATTTTGCCTTTTTCAAAAAAGTCATATAGGTGGAAACACAGTCTGTAGCCTCTCAGGCTGACTTTGTTTATTTAGCAAGATGCATTTAAAGTTCCTCTATGAATATTTTTAAGAGAGAAATAAAGTTTATTTTATTTTTTCATCTTTTTTTCCTCTACTTAGTTGTGTAAGTGGTGCTGGGGATCGAACCTGGGTCCTCACACATGCCAGGTAAGCACTCTACTGCTGAGTCACTGCTCCAGTCCCACTCCATGTCTTTCCATGCTTGAAAACTCTATCCTTCACCCCTGACTAGCATTGTGTCCCAGTGTACAAATATATCGTAGTTGGTTTATCCACTCACCAGTTAAGTTATCTTGGTTGCTTGCAGGTTTTTACAATTATGGATAAAAGTGTTATAAATACAAGTGTGCAAGTTTCACATGAACAAAAGGTTGCAACTCTTCAAAGGCCAAAGAGTACAATTCCAGGATCATCTGGTAAGACTACCTTCTGCTTTGTGAGAAACTGCCAAACTGTCTTCCAAGTGGCTGTTAACATTTCGTGTTCTCACCAGCAGTGAATGAGAGTTCCCCTTGCTCCGTGTCCTTGTTGGTATTTGTTATCATCAGTTTGGGGGGTTTATCGATTCTAATGGGCATGCAATGGTCTCTTGTTTTCAATTTGCAGCTCCCTATTAACGTATGATGTTGAACCATTTTCCATGTGCTTGTATGCCATCTGTATATCTTCTTTGATGAGTTTTCTGCCCATTTTAAAATCCCGTTATTTTCTTATGGTTGAGTTTTAATATCTCTTCATATATTTTGGATACAAGTCCTTTGTCAAGTATACGTTTTGCAGATATTTCCCCCCAAACTGTGGCTTCTCTTTTTATTCTTTTGACGGAGTGTTTTACAGAGCAAATGTTTTAAATTATTTCCTTCATGAATCATGGTTTTGGTGTTGAATCTAAGAACTCATTGCCCAGTAGGTTTTCTTCGAAGTGATATTCTGAAAGCTTTATAGTTTTTCATTATAAACTTATACGTATAATCCATTTGAGCTAATTTTTGTGAAGGGTGCAAGATTTATCTCTGTCTAGATTCTGTTTCCTTCTTTCCTTGTTTTTTGTGCACATGGATATTCCAGTTCAAACATCATTTGTTGAAAAGACTAACTTTTTTCCACTGAATTGTCTCTGACCCTTTGTCGAAAATTAATTGAGTTGGGCTGGAGCGGTGGCTCAGTGATTGGAGCACTTGCCTGGCATACACGAGAACCCGGGTTTGAACCACATACACAGTGAAGTGTCAGAGCAGCAAAAGTCACATGAAAAGTTAAATAAAATTGATCCTCTCTGTCCCTCTCTCTTTAAAAAATAAATTTAAAAAATTTAAAAATCAGGGCTGGAGTGGTGGCTTGGTGGTTACGGTGCTTGCCCAGCATGCTCAAGTACACAGGTTCAAACCCCAGCACCCACATACACAACTAAGTGTCAGCAACAAAAGCCATGTGAAAAACTCAATAAAAATTGATTCATTCTCTCTCTCTCTCTCTCTCTCTCACTGTCCTATCTTTAAAATTTTTTTTTAAATTTAAAAATCATTTAGATTTATTCATGTGAGTGTATTTCTGGGCTATTGTGTCCCTTTGATCTATCCATCTATTCTTAACCCATACTACGATGTCTTGATTATTATATAATAAATCTTGAAGTCAGATACTGTCAGGGCTATAACTTGACTATCTGATTTTCAATACATCTTTTTTACATTTCCATGGAAAAGGACCATTTAGATAGTTTTATCTTGAAAATTATAAGCATTTTTTCTGTATAGTGAACATCTTGTTATGTTTCATTATAGTTCCAAATTCCATGAGACTTTTTTCCAACCTCATTCACAGGTGCAATAATTTGATATCAGTGGACTTTAATAGGAAAAGATTATCACCTAGTAAGGGAACAAAATAATCCTCTTTCTAACGTATGATCATGCACTGACCATATGCCTAAGCCCCTCCTACCCCCAATCATAAATTGTCAGGCAGTTGGGACCATGAATGCAGTCTAACAACAGGCCATCTGCTCTCTGTCCCTTGCCTAGTTCCACATCCAGATGTTTCAGCTGCAGTGAAAAGAAAATGCTGTTTCACTACTAAAAACTAAAGATAGTACCACCTGCAACCCTGGTGTCAAGGCATCAGCTTGAAGGCTACATGTAGGACTGACAGTTGTCACCAGTTATCTTAAAGAGGAAAACTCACTAGCAAGTCATTTTCTTTAGGCCATCATGAGAAAAGGAAAGACCCACCAGCTTCCTGAAGACAGGACAAATTATCTCTGGCTCACAAGAGATTAAACTGCTTCAACATATTCCAAGCTTGTTTTACTCCAAGCGAGGACTGACTGCAACATGAACAGTGCTGTAGCCCGTGTCTACAGCAATCAAGTTAGGCTTTCCAAACTCGGTGAGGCGGACTGAGCAGGATCAGCATATGCAAAACCGAAGAGTCTTTAGTGGCCCAGGAAGACAAAATTAACACAGAAGGCAGAAAGCAATTTAACAATGTTTAAATGTGTGTCTCCACACTGAATTCAGGGATATTGTAACAAAAACTGAAATTGCAAGGAAAAAATACCCCTAACTAGGAAATAAGAAAGTCTTTGGAAATTAGAAAAAAAAAATTTGTCAAAATAAAAAAAAAAGAAAAAAGAAAATCTTAACTCTCTAGAAACATTGAATGGGAAGATCATTCCCCAAAAACAAAAATAAGGATTTGAAGAGGAAGAACTCTACCAGAGTGCAGAGGCAAACAAAAAGAAAAAAAAAAAGATGATGAAGCACAGCAAAGATCAGGGGCCCCACATCCCCACATTTACAGAACAGCAGTGCCAGGAAATGAAACACAAGCAGTAAATGAAATACCCAAAGAAAACTTTAAGACTGACATGAACTTCAATTCACAAGGCCTCACAAATGTGCAATAGGGTTATTGAAAAATTGAAACAAATTGGAAGCTATGCATTTGATTCCTTGGGATAAAGTGAGCATTTTGGAATCTAATAAGAACAATAAGCAGTCTGCCTACAAAGGAGAGGGAATCAGACTGACATCAGAGTTATTGTCTGCAACACAAATGCCAACTGCAGTATAAAGCAGCGTCGGCCAAATTCTAAGGAAGAAGAAAAACATTTTTCTGAGAATTCTACACAGGACAAGCTATGGGTCATTGCCAAAGACAAAAGAAAGATGTCTTCATATAACTTTCTATAAAGAATGACTGTGAAGTTCTCCAGCCAAAGACAAATTTGAATCCATATTTGAATTTGGAAAACATGAGCAAGTGAAACACGAAATAGCACCGTGATAACAAGCAAAGGAATCTCACGCTTCATCCCGGAATTACCGAATCAGAATCTTTGTGATCGTGAGAAGTTCTACTTTTAATTCTGAACTCCTACCTGCTGAGTTGTGGGGGGAAAATGTAAAATTTCAGTCTGGTTGCTTTTATGCCAATTTGATTTAAAACAGTACTTCATACAATCTCTAGGCTTAACTCAGTTTATGGGATATGACTATGCCGTCCTTGGGTTTCAGTCTACCACCTTGTTTTGGCCAGCATGATAGTTGGAACATTGGGGTTGGGGGCCCAGAGGATCTCAGGTCATTTGGGATTAAAAGGAATGCGTTGATCCCAAACTGGTCCTTGGGTGTGCAATGGCTAGAATCTGCTGGGATCTGCCATGGTCCAGCCTACTCTGGCATCCTGCTGGTGTCTGTGTTTGGCCTTTAGAAGGGGTGAATTCAGAGTTCATTTTTCTAGGCTCTATCAAGGATCAGTCGTCGGCCCCTGTTGCCTTCCCTCAATTTGTACTGAAGTTGCAGACCCTGCAGATGCCCCAGCCACAGTCTCCATCCAGATGGCGCTCATGTAGTCCAGACCACAGCCTCTGTCTGGACCTACTGTAGCTCGTCAGTCTAACGTCCCCACCTGCTGGGTTTGCACAAGGATGGGGCCACAAATTTAGTGCTATGTGCACACCCTCTTTGTTGCACCGGGGGCACCCTTGTGAGAACAGGGCTGCCCTCAGACACCTTCACATCCCAGTTAGCAGGAGGCCTCACCATTAGGTTAGCATGAATTTCTCTCGCCATGTCTAGGCTCCAAGGGAAACTGGGACACCCATTTGACTTTCTGCTCCCATGTCCCATGTCTGGCCTCTTTGTTCTGCTCTTTCAACCACCGTTGCAGGACCAGAGGGGACAAACTCTTCATGTGCTGCTCTGTGTAATAACCTGTGCCTCTCTGGACTCCAGCCTTCCTGGCTAAACCTTTATAGCAAACAAGATTATCTTCCGAAGTTTCTGGCAAGAAGTTTACATCCTTCTGATTCAAGCCCAGCCTTTGATACACTGAGTGGAAGCAAAGGAATTTAGGCATTTCTTTGTTTTCAACTGCCTTTCAGACCTATTTGCCTATTGTCCTACTGCAAAATGCCACTTAAATGTCAGGAACTGAACACTCTTTGTTCATCATTATATTTCTGTTCTACAAAGGAATCCTAACCGGTCTCACTTCCCAACATCTCTTGATAGCAGATGAGCACTTTGGACTCATTATGTGGAAAGGCAGAAGAGAAAAGCATTTAAATGGTTTTAAAAACATTGTGCTACTTTACTTAAACTTTTCAACAAAGTCTAAATATTTTTTATCAGGTAGTTATAAAGTTGACAGGTGGTTAAAAAAGAATTTTCAAAATAGGAATGGCATAATGCAAAAGGTGAACATTTTTGTGAAGTTCTCATAGGCCTATTTTCTTTTGTTGGGCAGTAAAAGGTGAGATACTAATTGGAATATATATAACAAAAATTAATTCTGTTTGGAAACTTAAGACTGCTCTTCTTTTTTTTTATTTTATTTTTTTATAAAGAGAGAGGGACAGTGAGAGAGACAGAGAAAGAGAGGAACAACTTTATTTAGTTTTTCACATGGCCTTCATTGCTCCAACTCTTAGTTGTGTACGTGGTGCTGGGGTTTGAACCTGGGTCCTCATGCTTGCCAGGCAAGCGCAGAAACCGCTGAGCCACTGCTCCAGCCCTAGACTGCTCTTCTTCTTTTTTTTTTTTTTTAAAGAGAGAAACAACTTTATTTAGTTTTTCACATGGCCTTAGTTGCTCCAACGCTCAGTTGTGTACGTGGTGCTGGGGTTTGAACCCGGGTCCTCATGCTTGCCAGGCAAGCGCCGAAACTGCTGAGCCACCGCTCCAGCCCCTCGACTGCTCTTCTTAAAAAAACAAAAAACAAAAACTTCTCTCAGAAAAGAAATCAAAATTGAAACCACTACCACTTTAGAACTGAATGATAGTAATTTATTTATTTGTTTATTTATTTATTTATTTATTAAGAGAGAGAGACTTTTGAATCATGAACAACATAAGAATTTGTTTATTAAAAATTTTTCATTTCTCTTATTTCAAGTCATCAAAAATACATGCATATTTGTATGTATATATATGTATATGTATGTATGTATGTTTTGTGTGTGTATAGATATACACACATATACATATATAAAGAGACTATTCCTGAGCCCACTGTGGTAGCACATACCTGTAATCCCAGCTACATGGGAAACTGAGGTAGAAAGATCTCAAAGCTTGGGGACTGGGATGTAGTGGTGGAGAGCCCCTGAATTCGATCCTCAGTATCACTAAAAAAAGAGAGAGAAATGAAGAAAAAAAAGAAAGAAGGAAGGAAGGAAAAGGAGAGAAAGAGACAGAGAGGGTAGGGAGATTCTTGAAGTTTCTATGCTACCATAAATCTTTGTTGGGAACTTGACTAGTTGTGATTGGGACACATACTAGAGAACCATGGTGAAGGATGGGGCAAGAGTGTGAAGGGAAGAACAGAACTGAGAATCCCACGTCCACAGGGGAAGGTTGGACTGCAGAGTCGCCTCAGGAAAGCCACACTTCACTCCTTGTGCTCTGTGAATGGTGGGGAAGGCCAAGGGTCGGGGACAGGCAGCCTTTCCCATGAGAGAAGCAGGCAGATTTTCTTCAGTGGCACAATGTAGACCAGAAACATGGGCAAAATATAGAGAAGGATAGCGGGGACCCACAGGGAAAATGAGATTTCGCATAGCAGATAGTAGGAACCCACTAACGTTTCGATGTGAGACATCAGACAGAGGTTGGAACAATAATCGAATGGGTAGGTTTAAATCTGGGTGTGGGAGAGCACTGGGGACAGGGACCATCAAATGTCCTTTAGCAATTACAGTTAAAACTAATTTAAAAAATTTAATTCAGATGCTTTCAAAAGTCAACAAAATAAAGATTTAACTCCAGAATGCCGCTGTTCTTGCTCTTTTTATGTGATCTACTCTTACTCTAACTGTGCACTTCAGCTAAAAGTATAGCATATCTGGATTTGTTTCTGATTTTAAATATTTCAACTTTAAGTTGACTACATAAAAAAAGAAAAAAATTAACTAGTATAACATTCCATTTTTATAGTAGAGAATTTTGTGATATAATATTCTAAATAATATGTAGCACAAAAAGTTTTGTTTACTTGAAATGCAGAAATAGTACATGAATTCATTTAAAGAATATTTTCTCCATTGTTGTCATTGAGAACAAATATTGGCAAATGTCCAACCTTATTTTATTACAACAGCCCACCATAGCACTGATAAGTTTTGCTACATTTTTGGAAAGTAAGAGTAGGTCATGGGAAGAACATTCCTTCTTAATTTACAAACCAAGGTTTGAGTGTGACATTGTCTGAGCTATGACCTTTCTGAGTGTAGTTTAAATACGGTAATTTGAGCTAAACTCATGGGTTCAGCCAGACTCTTACTCTTCATCTCATCATCTCAGCTACGAGTGAGTGTTTGTCCAGCATTTTGGGGTTTTTTTTAATGTTTTTTTTTTTTAATAGCTTTCACAGAATTTGTGTTCTCCACTGCTGCCACACTTGAGACCATCTCCTATTGACAAATTCAGGGTTACCCGACATCTTGACAGAACCTGCTTGCCCTCCAGAGGCTTTTGAGTCTGGAAAAAGATCTATCTCACCTCCAAATATGATCATAAATAGGCACTTGTGAATCCACCAGGGGTCAGCACACAAGCATAATCACCCCAATATTATTAGGAATAGAACAAAAAAAAATCAGGAAAGCTTAAGAAACCCAAATACTTTCTGAAATTTGCATTTGCCGGTGGCTTAAAAAAACAAACAAACAATTCCCTTTTCAGGCAAATTTCTCCAGGTGACTCCCTCAGTTAACCTTTTAATTCATCCCCCTCACATGAAACCTGCATTAAAGACTGGCAGTAAAAAAGGTCAAGTGTTAAGAAAAGGCCTGGTTCAAAAAGAAAGCAAATTATTTCATGCACCACAAATTGATCCCAAATGCAAAATGCTGTGAATGGAGCAAAACGCAGGAAGACCGTAACTGAAGCAATGATCAGAGAGTATACTTTGCCAGGAACAAAAAAGAACAAAAAGGAAGACAGAAATGGGAAAGAAGCGCAGGAAATGAAAAAGCGCGATCAAGTGTTTATAAACTGAGGGTAAAAAAATCTCAATTTCTGCTTCAAGAAAAGCAAAACTGCCAGACATGGTGGTGCACGCCTGTAATCCCAGTGCCTCAGGAGGCTGAGGCAGGAGGATCGCATGTTCAAAGCCGGTCTCAGAAACTTAGGCGCTAAGAAACTTAGCGAGACCCTGTCTCAAAATAAAATATGGAAAGGGCTGGAGATGTGGCTCAGTGGTTAAGCACCCCTGAGTTCAATCCTAGTACCAAAAAAAAAAAGAAAAAGAAAAACAAAACTAACCCTAGAGGACAATAAATTGTAGAGGAAACGTGAATGGCCATTTAAAGTGTGTCAAGGGCTCTGTTGTTGTCATTTAGGATAAAAATAAAATTATGGAGCTTTTTAGATGTTTAGAAAAGCACATGTCTGTTATGCATGTTAAATAATTACAGGTGAGAGTTGAAAAATGCAAACCTTATTAATAGCTTCTTAAACAAAAAGGGTGGAACTGGGGAAAGATTTACTAACTCAATGGACTGCAGAAAAGGGAGAGAAAGTGCAGCAAAGATAAGAAAGGTAAACAGAAGATCGAAACGAAGAGTGAGAAGTGATTTTCGGTTAACAAGTAATCCAAATTTTAAAATAGAATAAACTTAACTTTAAAAAATGAGGGACACTAAATCTCCCTCAAAAAAAATTTTTTTTTTAAGAGAAAGGGACAGAGGCTGGAGCAGTTGTGGCACTTGCTTAGCATGCATGAGGATGCGGGTTCAAACTCCAGCACCCCGTACACAACCAAGTGTCAGAGCAATGAAAGCCACGTGGAAAACTCCATAAAATGGTTTCTCTCTTTCTCTCACTGTCCCTCTCTTTATCTTAAAAAAAATAGAGAAGGACAGCAAGAGAGAGACAGAGAGAATCAATTTCTATTGAGTTTTTCACGTGGCTTTCGTTGCTCTGACACTTAGTTGTGTACGTGGTGCTGGGGTTTGAACCCGTGTACTCGCTCATGCCAGGCAAGCACCATAACCGCAGAGCCACCGCTCCAGCCCCTTTCCCTCAAAATTTTAAAAAACAAAATCTTGGTATAGTGCTTTAGTGTGCTCAGCCTAGTATAACAAGATACGTAGCCTAGGCAGCTTAGAAGCAATGCATATTTATTTTTCTTGGTTTTCAAGGCTGGGAAGTCTAAGATGAGTGGGCCAGCAGATTATGTGTCTGATGAGGGTCTTGCTGGTTCCTAGACGAAGCCTTCTGGCTGCGGCCTCACTGAGGGGAAGGACTAGGCAGATTTCTGGAGCCCTTTTCTAAGGGCAGAACCATCCAAAAGCCCCACTTCCTAATACCATCTCAGTGGTAAGAGGTTACAGCATGTGAATTTGGGGAGATCCAGCATTCAGACCACGACATACAGTCATCTTACGCAAAATACAAATGAAATGAAACCACCAAGATAAATTGAAATAAAAGGGTTAGAAAAGCTCATACCTTGCAAATAATATATAATCATCCTAAAAAACTAGAATGGTAATATCCATTTCAGACAAAGTATAATTTTACAATTTATAGAAAAAGCATTAAACTAGCAAGGAAGGAAAGAAGTTAGTGATAAGAAAATTTAGTACTCATGAACTTGCATGCACTTAAAAAGTAGCCTTAAAATCTAGAAGAAAAAATTAAATTAGATAATCATACAATCATCTGGGGAGATTTTAACACACTCAACAAGATACTGATTTTTTTAAGTGTAAGTATATAAAGATAAGGAATAAAATTAACAGACTTGATTCCATTATTTTAAGAAAGAAACTTAAAATCTTAAAAACTGATGACATAACAATTAATTAAGAAAACCTGAAAGGTGTATGTGGTGGCATATGACTGTAACCCCACTTTCTCAGGCAGGAAGGATGACAAATCAAGGTCAGTCTGGGAAACTTAACTAAATAATCTATCTAAAAAAAAAAAAGAAAGAAAGAAAGAAAAGGAAAAAATAAGAAAAGAAAAAGAAAGAAATGGCTGGGGATGTGTGGATGTACCTTCAGTAGTAGCATGCTGCCTAGCACACCCAAGGTCCTGGATTCAATCCTGAAGGGAAGAAAATGAAAAAGAAAATCTGAAAGAACAAAGGTCAAAAAACCAAATTCAACACAAGAGCACATTCTCTGGTCACATTGAAATTAGATGAGAATTCAACAATCAACTATGAAAAAATAGCAAAATAAAATATTAATAAATAATATTTACAGGGGCCGGAGCAGTGGCTCAGAGGCCTGGCATGTGGAGGTTGCAGGTTCAAACCCCAGCACCATGTACGCAACGAAGTATCAGAGCTACGAAAGCCACATGAAAAACTAAATGAAAATTGATTCTCTCTCTCTCTCTCTCTCTGTCCCTCTCCCTCTTTAAAAAAAATAATAATATTTACACACCTTTGGAAATTCTAAATGTACTCCTGAATAATTTGTGGGTAAATGTCAAAAGATATCACAAGGGGAATTATAGCATATTTAGGACTTGAATGGTAATAAATGTATTATGGATTGAAATTTATAGGGCACAACAAAAACATTTCTTAGAAATACATTTTGTGGATTCAATTTTGTGTGTTGAAGAAAGAAAATTGAAAAATAGTAAATAAAATACTGAACTCAAGAAGTTACTGAAAGAGGGCTGGAGTGGTGGCTCAGAGGTTAGGGCACTTGACTGGTAAGTGCAAGTACCTAGGTTCAAACCCCAGCACCACAAACCCAACTAAATGTTGGAGCAATGAAAACCAGATGAGAAACTAAATAAAATGATTCCCCCTCTCTCCCTTTCTCCCCTCCCCATCCCTCTCTCTTAAAAAAAAAAAGTAACTGAAATAATAAAACTACAAAAAAAGTAGAAGAAATTTTAAGAATAAGAGCAGAAAGAATGAAAGAAACTGGGGATTAATACAATCAAAATCTCTGGGGTTTTTGGCTAAAATATGAAAATAACAAGAGAATGGAGACATTTACACAAAAATATTAGGAATATAAATAGAATACCTCTGTAGATTTAGTGGATTTTTATTTTATTTCCTTTGTATTACTGGGGATTGAACACAGGGCGTGGGCATGGTAGGCAAGCAGTCTACTACTGAGCTACATACCCAGTCCTTTTTTTTTTTTCTTTTGAGACAGACTCTCATGAAGTTGCTGAGACTGGCCTTGAACTTCAGATCCTCCTGCCTCATCTTTCCAATTCACAAGTTGCCAGGATTATGAATGGGATATGACATCTGATTACATAATAGAGATTTTTAAAACTACAAATAAACTGTTAAGACTTAATAAAATGTACTTATTTTTCTAAAAAAATGAACTTCAAAACTGGTCCAAAAAGTCAAAGACATTCTGATGAAACCCATAACCTGGACAGAAAGTAAATTAGCAA
>PVKS010020726.1:0-36335 GCA_004027875.1 Aplodontia rufa
GACCAGATATCCATGTGGTGACAGTGTCACTGTGTAGAATCCCCAAGGACTGACTTTGACACACAGCTTCCTGGTTATTTGGCTGGGAAGGATTCAAATTTCAGTTCCCTAGCAGATTTTATCACTGTCTCCCATAAAAAGATGTGTAATTTTTTTAAATACTGAACTCAAATAGATTCAATTCCAATAGATCTCAGCTGAGGAATTGATTTTATAAAACCCCACAGACATTCAGGGCGCTCAGCCAGGCATGGGAGCCATCGACTCCCCGGTTATTGTACAGAGCAGGCTACAGGCAGGTGAAGCCTTGGGGTCTTTAGGAGAATCCATCAAAAAGCTGATATCTTCAATCACTCCTCCACCTCAAGGCGGTCACCTTCCATTTATCCATCAGCACTTAAAGCATTTAGCTTTTTATTGTCAAAATAACTAACTAAAGCTGGGAATGGAAAACGCACAGCCAATGCGAAGCCATTTTTCACTCGCAGCCCATAGCCCCGCTGCTAATTGATCACCATCCTCTTTCCCGCTGAAATCAAATGTGACCTCAGAATCCTTCTCACTCCAGTGCTCCAGGCCGTCACTACCAGTTAATTATTGTTGACACATAAATCAAAAGCGATTTGTCATCCTTGGCTCCGGCTTGACTGCTAGCCCTTGTGCACTTTGGGTAGGCAGGAAGCTTGGCTTCTTAGCCAGCCAGGAGCGGAGGGGAGAGAGGGTGAAAAAGTGAGTGCCCCAGGCCAGCAGGTGGACATGCTCAGCTTCCCAAGCCCTGACAGGGCAATGGGACTCAAAAGGAGCCGTAAGACAGCTCCTGGCCTCCTGAGGTTTCCTGTTCTACTCTTTTTGGAAGAGAGTGTATAGCTGGGCAAGGTAATCCTAGTGACTCGGAGGCTGAGGCAGGAGGATCGCAAGCTCAAAGCCAGCCTCAGCAACTTAGTGAGGCCCTAAGCAACTTAGCAAGACCCTGTCTCAAAATTTAAATAAATAAATAAATAAATATAAAAGGGACTGGGCATGTGGCTCAATGGTTAAGCACACCTAGGTTCAAATCCTGGTATCAAAAAAAAAAAAAAATTAAAGTTAAAAAAAAATGGTACATAGTTTGGCAGCAGTTTCAGGGATGAAAAAATTGTTGTTTACATATGCTTGATCAATAGGAAGTGTAACTATTTCCCCTTCCAGGACTCCTGTTCCCTTCTTAAACAGCAGCAGCAAGTGCTGTCCTTCATCCTCGTGACCATTTCAGTTAACAGGCCATCCTTCTCAACTGAAGCATTTCCACACCATTGGTGCGTTTATTCTTCAATCGAGCTTGTTAATTTGCATAATTTTATTGTTACTCCCATGATTGTTACATCCCCAGTGTCACCAAAAGGGATCAGTGGTTCCAGAGTTGTTCACTGAGCTGGGAAATCACAGATGACAACGGCAGCGTAAATACCATAGCACAGAATAATAGAATCAACCTAAACCCAGGCCTGAGTCAAATGCATCTGGAAGGACGAGAGAAACAAATTGAATAGCAAAACTTTTTTCATCTTCCTTAAGTGCATAAATGTTTTTCCAGAAATGGCATGAAGTTTTTGACATTCCCATGACATTTTTAAGAAAAATCCCATGACTTGGTTAAGTATATTGAGTCTTTTTTCAAACAAGCAGAAATAATACTTCCCTGAATGGGGTTTATGAATGAAGGTGAGCTCAGGAACACAGAGGCACCATTCAGTAATGTTCCCTGCGGCAGAAACTGGTGCAAATACACCCAGCCACAGTACACAGAGCAGCGTGGACAGTGAGCTTTGGAGTCAGTGACAAATTGTTTTGAGAAAACATAAAATGAGCTCTGGGTTAAGTCCCTTTATCAGATGAAATTGCTGAGTGCTACCCCTTATCAACAGCACCCTATGTGGAGTTCCATCCCTTGCGAGTACCAAGGAGCTCATCCAGCCCTATAAACCTCTGGTAAGCAAGTGTCCCGAGGGAGAAGGGCCTGATGCATTTTGTCCTCCTTATCACCGAGAATCCCCTGCTGCAGAAGCAAAGATTTGCATCCAGCTCAAGGATGCATCTGCGAGTCCTTAGAGGAAGTGGTAAAGGTGCACAGAGATCAGTACAGAGAGCACCAGCTGGGTCTGCAGCAAAGAGCCTGCAAGGATATGCGGAACAACGTGGCGCCAGAATGCCACTTAACGCAAGGCTGGATTCACAAAGAACAGTTGGTCCACAAAACACCTTCTGATGCTGCCACCGTGCGAGGGAAGGCGGTGACATTTTGAATATGGCTGGATGGTGGCCGCAGAATGTGTGTCCAGCATGCTGAATGAGGGAGAATGCTGCAGTGTGGAGGGCAGGGTGTCTGCCACCAAGGACACGGAGCACTTCACTGCCTATTCCCAGGACCCTGGTGACAGCGGCTCCCTGACTTCCAGCAGGCGCCGCAGCAATATATCCCATTTCTTGAAGAACCTGAACTTTTCACTTCCTGGAAGAAATATCACAATGTTTCATGCTGATGGTTACATTTTAGAAATTCTAGGAAGAGCAAACTGGTGAAAAACTGTCCCATCCCCAAGATTTTATTCTTTCCTATCTCTTGATAATTCTCCCCTCTATCTCCTGCTCCCCTCCGCTGAATAGGCACATTTTTAAGAATAAAGAAGAATCCTTCACATCCTCAATTTAGAATGTTAAGAACGATTGGACTCTCAGCTATTCCTCTTTCTCTCTCAAAGATGTACCAACCCATGCCCACAGCACAAAGACTCAACCGTGACTCCGCGTGTCTATTTGTTCCTAATCATATTTACCAGGTGTACATGCCAATATCGGTATCTAGTTTAATCAAATATCTCTCTAGCCTATGGTATAAAGGAATACATCAGGATCTCCTGGGAAGCTTTCAAAATCCTGACATCCAGATCCTCCTTCAGCACAATTCCATCAACATCCCTGGGCATGGCCTCTGGCATCAGAATTTAAAAGCAAATAAACAAAAAATTCTAAGTGATTTCAATGTGCAGCCAAGATTGAGACACAAAGATTGATCACAAAGCTCTCTCCAGAATGGAGCCAAAGAAATAATTTGGCACAAATCATTAGCACGGACTTTTTCTTCTTTTTTATTATAGCTCAAAACAACCAAGCAATCTTTACTGGGTGGGTCTGAGAAATTTTACCTCTTTTCCCCTTTTGATCTCTTTTTTTCCAAGTAGCGATATTAGAGAAGCTCTGTGATTGCCATTCTAGGGCTCTTGAGGTGGCCTACCTTTAGACAGGTGAAAGGAAACCTCTTCCCTCGGCCGCCCCGATACCACAGTGTCCTGAGCACGCAGGCAAAGTCAGAGGTCCTCATAGCCCAGTAAACACAGAGACCACAGAAGAGGGGACAATTAGCATGGGATCTGGGTTTGAGAGCAGCATCAGAGCCAAGATTCCATGCCCGGGAGGAATTAATGTACAGATAGACACTCACTTACCCGGTGCCTCTCAGTGTGTGGCAGGACAGGAAATAATGCTTCCCTCAAACAAAAGGAGGTGACAGGAGAGCAGAGGGCCTGACTGCGCTGAGACAGGGCCCTTGGGGACTTCTGCTGCTATACTGAGTGGCAAACTTATAATCTCACTGCTGCCTCTGGGGCCTGGAGGGGAACACACAGGAACTGCTTTCTAAAGTCCTTCCTGCTCAGACTTTCAAACGCATGCTCATTTATTCAGAAAAACATATTTACCTGTGGTAGGAGCGTGCCTGGCTTGTTTGATAAACAGTTAGTGTGGTCGCAGCCAGAGTGCAAGGCAGAAAGTGAGAGGAAATGACATCAGGGAGCAAGGTGACCAGCCTTGTAAGATGTGGTGGGGAAACTGCCCCACGTTCCAAGGAAGGTGGGGAATTGGAAGATTTGGAGCATTTCCTGTAAGTCAACTCCCTGAGAGGAACAATTGTACCCTTAACCTTCACAGAGCTGTTGGCTAAAGATGTGCCCCATCTTTGTAGGGCTGGGGGTGTAGCTCAGTGCTTGCCTAGCGTGTGTGAGGCCCTGGGTTCAATCCCCAGCACTGCAAAAATAAATAAATAAGAGGGGACTAAAGAAATGCCTATTTTTGTGAATATGATCACAATTAAAAGACTAGCATTAACCAACGGCCTTGGTAGGATTGCACGGTTCTCGGAAATGCTGTTGGGTGTTTTATGTAGTTAGCCAGTTCGTCTGAAGAATGACTTCCTTGCAATTTCTTAGTAAGGAACTGTCTTTTATTCTTTCCTAAATGCTTTTGTTCCTGAGTCATGCTTCCCCATAGCAAAAGGCTTAGCAGGATTCCTGGTGGCTCAGGACAGAGTTCTGAGACCTGCCTTCCCTTCTGTTGGCAGCTATGGCTGGCAGGGACCTGAGTGGGCAAGGGTGACCTAGTCAGGCTAACCTGAGATGTATGGCAATGGATCCTGGAGCCCAGTGGGGTTTGACAGTAAGTCCAAGCAGCCCACCCACGGTAGGTGGACTCCCACTGTGTGCTGGCCCACGGGGCAACTTTGACCTCAGTAGATGGTATCTGGAAACTGGGTAGTAATGGGAGGGAAGTTTGCACTGGGATCTGGGTGGGTTTCACTTGACCTTAGGCGTCTGGGAATTGCAATTCCAGTAAGTTTCATAAATAACAACTGTGATACTCTAGGACTATTCCAAGTCACAAATTTTGGGTAATTCAGGGATAACAAATGAAAATATATTCAATATATTAGGATTATGCACAAATGCTATTTCCTCAGAAATATTCATAAGTGCTGCCCAAGCCATTAAGGATGTTTGCAGCCCAGTAGGAAAAAAATTTTTTACTTGAACTTTTAATGGACTTTAGGGGGAAATCAGTGAATAATGAAATACTGAAATGCTCAACTATTTTTCTACTGGGAAATAAATGGCACTCTAGAGGCCTGAATAAATCATTACAGCTAATAAAATTTTCTGATATTGCCTCTAGTGAATTTGCACCAGGAAGATTGAATTTGTACAGATTTATACAGTCAAACAAGGTCAGGCTGTATAAGGGAAAGCTGTTTATCCAGCATTTGGGCAACATAAATTTAGACGCTTCCCTATGTAACCACACCTGCTGGGCATGCCCTTTGCAGTTTTCCTGTGAGACAGGAGAGTGGAAGGCTTCAAAACTGTGCTAGTAATACTTCCTGCTGCTGGTAAGAGAGGGCCCTGCAGGATTTGCTCCTGGGCTATTAGACCAAAAGCCTGTGCCTTCAGTCACTGCAGGCCTTTGGCTTTATTTCTTACCAAAATGATATTGATATCTCATTTCAACTTGCATTTTTGTTACTATATTTAATTACATTTTATATAATTTTCATTTGCCATTATATATAATGTCTGAATTTCCCATCTGTGCACTTTACTTACTTTATCTGGATGGCTTGTCTTTTCCTTGTTGATTTGTTAAAACTCTTTGCATAGCAAAGATATTCATTTTTCTCTAATATATATGTTGCAAATATTTTCCCCAGGTTGTAGCTCATATTTTTCTTTGTTTTTATGCTCTGGAGATGTTTTTAATTTTTATGCACTCATGGTACAGAAACAAAGTTAGAATTCCTTTCTTCTTCAAATAGTCTAATTCATAATTTTTCCATTGATTTATTGACACCATTAGATTGTATTTCTGTAGATACTTAGGTCTAATGCTAGAGGCTCTACTTTTTTCTGTTTATTTATCTATTTTAGCTTCTTGTCTTTGGCACCTGTTTTAGTCAGCTTTTTCGCTGCTGTGATTGAAAGTCCTAACAAGAACTATTATAGGCGGAAAAGCTTGCTTTAGAGTTCAGGGTTTCTGAGGTTTTAGTCCATGGAAGGCTCGCTCAAGCCTCAGGGCTCAAGGTGAGGCTGGACATCACGGCGGCAGGCACGGCTCTGCAAAGGCAAGCAGCTCAAAGTGTCACATCAGGAAGCAGAGCAGAAGAGAAACTCCACACCAGATACAGAATATACACCCCAAAGGCACGCCCCCATGACCCACCTCCTCCAGCCATGCCCTGCCAGCCCACAGTTGTCAGTTAATCCCTGTAAAGGGTGGGGGCAAGGTTCTCCAGAAGGCTGCATATACTCTAAATCAGTGCTCTCTCCTATTCTAGGATTCACGGGTCCAGGAATCCAAGGGTGCTTACCATCACCCCCAGTAATCCACTAGGAAAGGTTTTGTTTTCTGTTCCTGCACCTTGCACTCTACTGGCCTAGAAGTCTTACTTTCGGAGGGAGAAATGGTTCTGCCAGGAGGTAGAGCAATGATTGCATTTAACTGGAAGTTAAGACTTCCCCTGGGGCCATTTTGGGCTCCTCATGCCTCAGAGTCAATAGGCTAAGAAGGGAGTTATGGTGTTGGCAGGAGCGATTGATCCAGACTACCAAGGGGAGATTGGACTACTACTTCACAGTGGAGGTAAGGAAGTTTCCTCTGGGAGTTCAGGAGATCCCTCAGGGCACCTCCTGGTATTGCCATGTCCTGTTATTAAGGTAAATGGGGGTACTGGAGCAGTTGCTTAATGGTTACAGTGCTTGCCTGGCATATGTGAGGACATGGGTGTGAACCCCAGCATCATGTACACAATGAAGTGTTGGAGCAATGAAAGCCACATGAAAAACTAAAATTGATTCTCTCTTTCTCTCCCTCTTTCCCTGTCCCTCTTACTCGAAAGAAAGAAAGAAAGAAAGAAAGAAAGAAAGAAAGAAAGAAAGAAAAAGAAAGAAAGGAAGAAAGAAAGAAAAAAAGAAAGAAAAGGGTAAATGGGAAAGCACAAAAACTCAACCCAGGCAGGATGACAAACCTCCCAGACCCTTCAGGAATGAGGGTGTGGGTCACACTTCCCCAGATAAAAAGCCAAGACCACCTGAAATGCATGCTGAAGGCAGAGCGAATACAGAGCAGGTGATAGAAGAAGGTAGTCAGAAGCACCAACTGCAGCCACGGGGTGAGTTCTAGAAAGGAGGATTGTAATTGGCATAAACTTCTTCCTATTCTGTGAAGGATGTGCATATTTACACATGTATTAAGAGGACATGTTTATTACTCTTCCATTATTCATTAATCATTAATCATGTAATGTGATATTGATTGACCCAAGGTCAGTACTTAAGGTGATATTAAACCTCCATTAGAGTATCTAAGTTGTGGGGTGTCAGAAAAATTTTGTTTTGTTTTGCTCCTATTCTAGGAAGGAACTAGTGTGGGTGTTTTTCAGTTATATGAGGCTTAATTGTATATGTCAGGTGGATTTTTGACCTTGACATTGTATTATTTGGAGATGAACTATGATGTAAACACTCCTTTCTGAGTATCAAGTTGACAAGGAGCACACGTGTAATAGTTAATCCGAATTGTCGACTTGATTAGATGAAGATGCCTCTAAGATTGAGAGGCTCCTAAGATAGAATCTTCTGGATGTGCCAATGAGAGTGTTTCTAGGAGTGATTGGCATGTGGGGCAGCAACTGAGAGAAGACCCACCCTAAGTGTGGGCGGCACCCTCCAACAGTTTGGAGGCGTGGGTGGAATCAGAGCAGCAGCAGATGCAAGTGCATTTTTCTTGAAGGGCTCTTGCTGGCCTCTCTGGACGTGAGACTCCAGCTCCTTCACTCTTCCTATGGGGACTCTGCCCAGCCCTTCTGCAGGGAGTTTCCAGGCCTTGGGTCTGGATGGGGATAGCATCCTTGATGCCCTGGTTCTGAGGATTGGGCATCTGGACTGTGCCCCTACTGGTTCTTCCAGGTCTCCAGCCTGCAGGCGGCCATGTGGGACTACACAGCCTCTGCTTGCACAAGTCAATCTAATATTTATATCCTGTTGATTCTGCTCCTCTAGAGGACCCTGGCTAATGCAACACTATTGATGTTTTTGGCCAGATAATTTTCTGTTGTCAAGGTATGAGTAGGAACCATCCTGGTTAGCACCACCCTGGCTTCTAACCGTTAGATGCCAATAGGGCACAGTTCCTGGGTGGTACCAGTTTAGTACTCTGGAAATTGCCTGAGCGGCATGATGTCCTAGTTGAGAACACAGATCTATTTCCATTCCAATCCCTGGTGATTTTAATGACGGTGGCTTTCTAGTAAATTTTAATATCACACAGGGCAATTCTTTTTTCAGAATTTCCATGTTTAGACTTCCAGAATTTAGAAACATCTCGTGAAATAAAAGGAATCTTAGCTGGGTGTGGTTGACACACACTTGCAATCCCAGGGGCTCCGGAGGCTGAGGCAGGAGGATCACAAGTTCAAAGCCAGTCTCAGCATCTTAGTGAGTGAGGCCCTGAGCAACTTAGTGAGACCTTGTCTCAAAATCAAAAAAATAAAAAGGGCTGGTAATATAGCCCAGTGATTAAGCACCCCTGAGTTTAGTCCCCAGTGCGTCCCCCAAAAAGGACTCCTGATGGGAGTTCTGTATCAGTAAAATTGTTATTTTTTAAAATCATGTGAGAATTTTCTTGGCTTTGCATTTAATTCAAATATGCTTGAAGAATAACCCTCACCAGGTGCAGCTACCACTTCAGATGATTACCATGGAGCCTGGGGACGGGGACGGAGGGGAGTCCTGCGGTTTTCTTGTAAAGGTAGAGTAACAGTCTCTAGGAATGAAGACCTTGAACCTTGCTTCAAATCCCAACCATGCTGTGATCTATAAATGACTTTGGCAACACACCGAACTCTTCTGGAACTCTGATTTCTCAATTACAAAATGATTGCAATAATAACAATACCAACCCATAGCTTGCTTTGAGAATTAAGTGATGGTGTAAAGAAAAATGAATTTTAGAATATATACATTAGGCTCAACAGGTGATTGTTACTGTCTCTTTTATCAGTTCTTAGAAATTTTACAATTGTTTTTTGTGAGTAAAGGTTCTTCTTTCATAATATTAAGTGTTTTAATAGAAAGTAATTTTGATTATTATACATAGATTTGAGAACTACTCACCTTCCAGAATTTCCTTACTGTTTTCAATGTTTCTTCATAAATTAGGGAGAGCATCTGGAGATAGGGAACATCACCTCCTTCTTCCCAGATGACACACCACTTACGATTACGCTGCTGCATTACAGCAGCTACAACTTTGAAAGTAATTTACTCTTTTCCTCCACATTTTATTGGTGCATCATAGCTGTACATATTGATGGGGTTTATTGTTACATATTTGTACATGCATACAATATAATAATATCATTTGGCAAATATCAATCCCCAGCATTTCCCCCCCTCCCTTCCAACCTCCCACCCCTCAGCCCCTTTCCTATACTGATGTTCCTTTGATATTTTTAAAATTAGAGCTTTCTGGTTATACATGGTGGTTGGGTTCGTCCCAACTAACTCATACATGCATGGAAATAAATTTCAGTTCATGACCCCCTATTTCTCCTCCCCCTTTTTCCTCCCAGCCTTCCTCCCCTCTCCTCTTCTCTTTCCTTTACTAGATTTCCTTTAGCTCCTCTATTAATTTGTATTTGAGTGGTTCTTTATGTAATCTATCCTTCCCATCCTCTTTCCTTTATTTTACTCTACCTTCTGGATATGAGAGAAAGCATTTGACCTTTGATTTTCTGAGTTTGACTAATTTTATTTAGCATCATATTCTCCATTTCCTTCTATTTACTGGCATATGCCAGAATCTCATTTTTTTAAATAGCTGAGTAGAACTCCATTGTATGTATGTGTGTACACACACACACACACACACACAAACACAATTTCTTAGTCCATTCATCTAATGAAGGGCATCTGGGTTGATTCCCTCGTTTATCTATTGTGAATTGTGCTGCTGTAAAGCCTGATGTGACTGTTGCTGTATATGCCCAGGAGTGGGTTAGCTGGTCATGTGGTGGTTTCATCTCTAGTTTTTTGAGGAATCTACACACTGCTTATCAGAGTAGTTGTGCTAGTCTGCAGTCCCACAATGTAAAAGTGTTCTTTTCTCCCCTCAACCTCACCAGCACTTATTGTTGTTCGCGTTCTTGATTTTGCCATTCTGACTGGAATGAGATGAAATTTTTTAACAGGATTTTATTTTTCATCATTTTACATATTGAAGGGGGTTGTTGTTACCTTTCCATACATGCACACATCATACCTCTCCCCTTTACCTTTCCCACCCTCATCTCCTTCCTTTCTCCCTTCCCCCAGACCCTTGGTCTGTGAGGTTGCCCCCGTTGGAATGGTAATCTGTGTCTGATGAGTCTATTACCTAACTTATCCTGCTCTCACTCTTTCCTATATTGTGCTCTAGCTTCCACATATGAGAAAACATTCAGCCCTTGAGTTTCTGGGTTTGGCTGATTTCACTCAGCATGATTTTCTCCATCTCCATCCATTTACAAGCAACAGCCATGATTTCATTTTTTTAAATAACTGAGTAGAATTCCATGGTATATATACCTGTTTCTTAATCCATTCAAGATGAAATCTTAATGTAGCTTTTTTTTTAAAGAGAGGATAGTGAGAGAGAGAGAGACAGACAGAGACAGAGAGAATCAATTTTTATTGAGTTTTTCACATGGCTTTCGTTGCTCTGACACTTAGTTTTGTATGTGGGTGCTGGGGTTTGAACCTGTGTACTCATGCATGCAGGTCAAGCACCCCCCTTAATGTAGTTTTGATTGCATTTTCCCAATTGCTAGAATGTTGAACATTTTTTTTCACCTTTTGTTGTAAGTTTCTGTTTACTTCTTTTGTTCATTTATTGAGTTATTTGGGTTTGGGTCTTAAGGTTTTTGTTGGTTTTTTTTTTCAGTTCTTTGTACATTCTGGACATTAGTCCTCTCTCGGAGGCATAGCTGGCTAAGATTTTCTCCCATTCTGTAGGCTCTCTCTTCACAGTCTTAATCATTTCCTTAGCTGTGCAGAAGCTTTTCGATTTAATGGTGTCCCACTTATTGATTCTTAGTTGTATTGCTTGTGCTTGGGGGGTCTTGTTAAGGAAGTTGGTACCAGCTCCTATGTGATGGAGTGTTGACCTATGTTTTCTGGTCAGAACATCAAATCTTTGATCCATTTCAATTTGATTTTGTTCACAGTATAGAAAAGGATCTAATTTCATTTCTCTACATGTAGCTATCCAGTTTTCCCAACACCATTTGTTAAACAGGCTGTCTTTTTTCCAAAATATATTTTATCACCTTTGTGAAATATCAGATTGCTATAGATTTGTGGGTTTGTCTCTGTATCATGTATTCTGTTCTGTTGGTCTTCATGTTTATTTTGATACCAATACCATGCTGTTTTTGTCACTATAACTCTGAAGTATAATTTCAGATTAGGTACTTTGGCTATTCTGGGTCTCTTATTCTTCCAAATTAATTTAAGAATTTTTTTGCTAATTTTGTGAAGAATATCATTGGTATTTTGATAGGGATTTCTTTGAATTTGTATAGTAGTTTTGGTAGTATGGCTATTCTGACAATATTAATTTTGTCTATCCAAGAACATGGGCTGTCTTTCCATCTTCTAAGGTCTTCTTCAACTTCTTTCCCCAGTGTTCTATAATTTTCATTATAGAACTCTTTCACCTCCTTGGTTAGATAAATCCCCCAATTTTTAGTTTGTTTGTTTTCAAGATTATTGTGAATGGGATGGTTTCCTTGATTTCTTCCTTAATTGAATTGCTGTTGGAATACAGAAAGCTATTGATTTATGGGTGTTGATCTTGCATCCTGCTACTTTGCTAAATTCATTTGTAAGCTCCAGAAGTCTTAAGGGCAATCTAAATTATAATAAATAATGAGAGCATCTTTGTCTCTCTTGGTACATGAAAATGTGGTTAGCCTTTCACCTTTGAGCACTAGATCCTGAGAAGTATCAGTGGTATGTTGAAGAGGTAGCTTTCCATTCTTACTTCACAAAGTTATGTTTGCCTGGCTTTGAATCAAGAATAAATGCTGACAGACAGTAGAATCGCAGTTCTCATGGACTGGGAATGGAGAAACAGCCTGAACGTGCACTTAGGCATGTGTTCTGGAGGTCTGCTACCCCTGCGGATCACAACACTGGGTGGCACGCTTCAAAATCTGTAAGGAGGGGTAGATCTGCCAAGTGTTTTTACCACAGTGAAAAAAATTTTTAAAGAAGAATAAATACTACATGAAAGGATAAAGAGACCAATGAAACAAAACAGAGGCAATACGTGCACCTGCACAAATACAGACACAATGCACTGTGGAACTGGAAAATGCAGGTAAGTGGGAATAGATTGAACTTCACAACAAATCCTGCTTGGAAAGCTGGTTAGACACATGAAGTTGGACCCCCAGTATCATACTATACACTAAAATAAATTAATTCTAGGTAGATTAGGGATTTAAATGTACAGGAAAAAACTGTAAACCAATTAGACGATGACATCAAATATCTTTAAAATTTCTGAGTTGAGAAGGATTTCACTTAAAAAATACACACATGCAAACCATGAAGAGCTAAAATAATATATTCAATTATACTAATATTAAGAACTTCCGTTCAAGAAAAGAAAATATAGAGGATGAAAAGCCAATCCCACAACTGGGGGAGTATTCTGCAACATGTATAACTAGAAATTATAACTAGAATATGTAAGGGAGGCTTGCAAACTAATAAGAAAGAGAAAAAAATCAACCCAACAAAAACTTAGGCACATTACAGAAAAAGAAATCCAAATGGCTAAATAAAAGAAGTCCAGTGTCTTTGGCAATCAGGAACACACTGATTGAAACCAACAGGCTGTTTCACTGCCAACAGATGAGCAAAACAATTTAAAAGTCTCATAACATCAAGTTATGGTGAAGATGTAGAGGAACTGAAGTGGTTCTATAGTGCTGATGGGAGCATAAACTACAAAACTCTATCACTATCAAGTAAAGACTGAGGTCACCTGTCAAGACCCCACAATCTAGGAGATTCGTAATCTGAAATAATTCACACAGTTGCACAGGGTCGTGTACAAGAGTGTTCGCAGCAACAATTTTTGTTATACTGAAAACTTCAGACAATCCAGATGTCTGTATATTTCCTGCAGAAATGATACATTCAGAGTGATGTGAGCATACAGCAGAATGCTTTATTGTAGTGAACATCAAATCAAAGCTACTCACAACACGGACGGATTTCAGAAACAACAGTGAATGAAAAAAGCCAAATCACAGGAAAAAGCACACAGTGTGCTCCATTGATAGAAAAAACATGTCATACTGAACACTGTTTATTAAGGGGAAAATACGTATTATATATCAAAAACACAAAGTATAAAGAAAGCAGAGGAGAGGTAACCTATTGAGGTTCATGGCCAACTCTAATTGGGAGGGACCCCGAGGATGGAAAAGAAGAGGGTCACACAGGGCACCTGCCCTACTCCTTCAGCTGGGCAGCCGATGTGGGGAGCCTGGTCACACCTGGATTCAGCAAGGATGTATTCAGAAGCCCCTGTATCTGGAGGGATAGCAGATGTTCTGCCTTCTGCAGCTAAATTCTGACACTAGGAGATGGACAATGAGAATGTAACTCATAAGTGTTCTAAGGTGATAAATGTTAAAGATCTTCTTTCCAATAAAGCCCAAAGGGAGAAAGAGAAGTTGTGGCTGGGGTAGCATTCAAAGTGTAAACAGGCTGTCCAGGGAAGGGCTCACTGGGGAGGTGGCATCTGAAGCCCTGGAGGAAGCAAGGCTCAGCCCTGGGTGTGGAGAAGAGCAGCAGGCCGCCGAGGAAGGGCACAGCAAGGGAGGGAGAGAGAAGCCCAAGCCCCTGGGTCTGGATTAAGAAGGGTGGGGAAAGGGGTTAGAGCCCAGTGAGCGAGGGGCCTGTGGGGCCCAGGTCAAAGTGCTGTGTGGGGGTAGGCCATACCTCTGCCAGGTTTTGAGCAAAAGAGTCATGGTCACCGAATCATGATTCTTTATACCACACACTTACTTTAAAAGTATTTGCTGTGGTCTGAATGTTGGTGTCGTCCCTGCAAAACCCTTATGTTGAAATTGTAATGCCCAAGGTCATGGTACTAGGAGGTGGGAAACGATTTGGTCATGGTGGCAGAATCCTCATGAATGGGATTTTACAAGTGCCCTTGTAAAGGAGGTCCCAGAGAGGCCCCTGGTCCCTCTAGTGTGTGAGGACCCAGCAAGAAGATGCCATGTGTGGAACTACCTTGGCACCTTGATCTTGAACTTCTTAGCCTCCAGAGCTGCTTTTTATAAGCCACACAGTTTATGGTGCTTTGTTATACCAGCGTAAACAGAGTAAGAAGGGTATTTTTTCTGGCAACATAATGTTTTTTAAAAAGCTATTTAAATACTGAAGTGGGTTTTCCCCTGAAACCCACTACTTTCTGCTTTAATCCCAGGGTTCATAGAGAGGAAGTGAGCAAACATCAATTAGAATGTTTTGACTAGTGAACAAGCTTGGAACACAATTACCAATAGCAAACCTGGAGTGGTGTCTTTCCTACCTGGTGACCAGGGGTGACTAAGCAGACTTAGCCTCTCTGACTGTGACCAAAGGGTGGACTTGACACTCAAGGACCAAATACCTTGACAAATAAGGATTTTGGTTCTTACAGATTTTTTGTTCTTTGATATTTTTTCTCAGTTTTGAGATAATGAGAGCTCATTAAAATCCCAGTGTAAGGTCTTATACCTTACAGCTGATGTGCAGAGGCCTGTTGGACAAGGTAATTTACTGTATCCATAACTAATCTGATTTATATCGGAACATTGTGTCATTATAAGGATGTCACTCAGCAAACCTCCTGATTAGTCATTATACACAAAGGTCTCTGCTGCATTTTTTGCCTTGCTTTCTTTTTTCTGCATCTGCTGTCTCATGTGGACACTGAACGTCTCCTCCAGGGACACACAGGCAGGCCCTAATGGCACTTCTTCATAATGCACCACCAGGCCCTGCTCCTGCCCTCATGGAGCTGACAAGTTAGGGGAGAAGACAGACACCCTACATGTGAGCCCCAGTTCCCTCAGGAAGAGCTTTCCTGACTTTTCCCTAGTGGGAATCTTGCAGGGCGATTCTCAGCTTCCTCTCCTCGTCATTTTCTCGGGTGGCCTATAACTCAGTTTTCCTTGATCCTTTATCCACAGCTCCTCTGTTAGCTCACTGTTTCTTTAGATTACAGCTAGGAGGGAAATGGGCCAGTCCGACTTTATTCTAAGCCAAAAGAACACCCAGTTTTCTAGAATGACTGAATAGCCTTATTGGATTAGCAGTAAAGAATTACGGTTAGCTTTGTTTCTTACTCTCCTGTGTGTTGGACAAGCTGTTCCTAGAAGAAGTACATGGGCAGGTGATTTTTTGTGTTTCTTTGTCAGGCTCCCCTAACAGGCTCTGTGACAAAGCCCTTTCAACCACAAGCATGCGCACACCCAGAATTGTGGAATAAAATAGAATCACACTGAAAAGATAGCTCATTTAAGCATTAATTACCTAAATTCGAAAGTTTCATGTGTACATTTATGAACTTCACTCTGTTGTTATTGACATAAGCTTTTTCAGTGGTTAAAACTGGGGACATACTCTTGGAACCTTCTTTCTTTTCTTTTTTGTTTTTCATGGTATTACAGGAAAAAGGAAACATTTACCTATTAAAAAGGGCATTTATATTCTGGCATGATATGTGGAACCACCTTGAACTGCCTCAGACTCAGGTCAGAAATAAAAAAAAAAAAACTCAGGTACTTGTGGAAAGGAAATTATTCTGGTCATGGTGGGATCCTTAAGCTCTCGATGTGAAGCCCATACACCAATGGACTTGTTCTGGTGTGAATGTGAGGTGGTAAGGAGGCAGGTAGGGCATGGCTGGAGGAAGCAGGTCAGCGGGGTCATGCGCTTGGGGACGATGTTATCCCTGGCTCCTTGCGCTCTTCTTCTCTCTGCTTCCTGACTGTGGTGAGCCGAGCTGCTCTCCTCCACCATGTCCTTCTGCCTTGACGTTCTGCCTCACTCAGGCCCAGAGCTATGGTGTCAGCCAAACAGGTACTGAACCTCTGAAACATTTCCTCCTCTATGTTGTTCTTGTCTGGTCTTTGGTCACAGCAACAAAAAGCTGATTAAAACAAATGAATGAGAAAATGGACATTGTCACCTGCCTTGGGTGAGGAAGAGACGTTTGCAGGTATGACACACCCAATAAATGGCAGCAAAGACAGCTTGCTTCCTTAGGATAAAAGTCTCCTGCCACTGACAGGAAGACAGTCATTGGAGCTTTTGTTGGGAGGGTTGTATGTCCGTTGCTGGGAGGGAAGTGAGGGGGAGAAGAAATACCTGCTACAAACCTTATTTTAGCTTATCGTGACTCTTTGACAGAGTCTCAGTTCTCTGGATGTGATGGCTCACCTAAATCCTCAGCTGGATTGGATTAAGAGGCAGCTGAGATCAGGAGTCTTCTGGGTGTGCCAGTGAGGGTGTGTCTAGGGATGACTGGCATGTGGGACAGCATATGGAAGTGGAGACCCACTCTAAGTGTGCACAGCACCACCCAATAGGTTGGAGGCTCGGATGGAACAAAAGCTGGAAGAACAAGGTGGCAACTGCAGGCGCAAGGCTGTCTTCTTGCAGGGTTCTTGGTGCTGCTGCCGTCAGCCGAGGACGTCAGACTCCAGCTCCTTCTCTCTTCCAAAGTGGACTCGGCCCAGCCATCCTCCAGGGAGTTTCCAGGCCTTGGTCCTGGACTGGGGCAGCATCGTTGGTCCTTCTTGCTCTGAGGCTTCTGCAGCCTGGGCCATGCTCCTGCTGGTTCCTCCAGCTCTGCAGCCTGAAGGTGGCCATGGTGGGACTGGCCAGCCTCTGGCTGTGGAAGCCAATCTGATAAATCCCTTCTTACAATCATAACTCCTCTATGTCTAGTCCATTCTGTTCCTCTAGAGAACCCCGGCTAATACAGTGGATAAGCTGTCATCCTTGAAATCAATTTGGAAGGCTTCCATAGGTTTTCCATGGGCTGCAATTCTAGGAAAATCTGTAGGAGCGATATTAACAGCTGTTTGTAATGATAACACAGGCAACTTTCATGTAAGCCTACTTACTATTGCTATTTGTATTTTAGTAATCAAAGTAAAACTAAATGGACAATATTTGTTCTTAATTTATGACCCTTCAGCTCTGCTCTTATATGGAGCCACCTGAAATTATAGTTTGTTCAAAATTGCTCATAGTCCCTTTGTTATCATAGCCCCACACCAGAAACAATGCCATCAGCAACAGCAGGATGCATAAGTAGATTAAATTCTATACAGCACCGAGAAGAAGGAACTATTAGCAGCAACATTAGCGATTCTCACAGACATCACGTGGGGTAAAGCTGTCAGACACAGCCGCGTACATCACATGATTCCACTAATATAAAGTTCAGAAGCAGACAGAGCTAATAATTAAAGGTGATGCAGGTCAGAGTAGTTCTGGAAGTGCTTACTGACCAGAAGTGGTCCTCAGGAAGTAACGTGGCTATATCTTGATCTGAGTGATGGCTCCACGGGTGAATACAAGTATAAAATGCACTTAATATTTATGCGTTTTACTCAATGTAAGTTTCAGATACTGAGAGATGTATATTTAGAGACCATTAAAAGCAGGAAGTTCAGTATCATGTTATATAATATAATTTTAATTGATATATATTGACATTATTCTTGTTCTTCCAATTAATAAATGGAAGGCAATAAATATAGTCTGTTATCAATCACATTTTTTCTGTGAAATGGGGACTTAAATAGTATCCACCTCATTGGGTTATTTTTAAAATCTACTTTGTTATCAACTGTATTAATTTAAATAAACTGCCCTCATCAACACCGTGCAATCTGACCAGTTCCGACAGTGGGATAAGCCTATGAGTCCACCGCCGTCATCGAGGTAGCCTGTAGAACCTTCCTCTTGCCCCTTTGCAGTCCACTCTTCCCTCCATCCTGGGCCCAGACAACCACGAATTTTCTTTTGTGTTAAAGGTGAGTTTGCATTTTTTAGAATTTCGGTAAGTGGAGTCAGGCAGAATGTATTCCAGAGCATCAGACTTTTTCCATTCAGCGTGAAGATGCTGAGACTCACCCACAGCTTTGTGTTCATCACTCCACGGGTGGCTATGTCACATTTCATTAATCCATGGACTTTGGGAGAAGCCTGGGACGTATGAAGTCTGAGGTGTGTGGCAGCAGAAGGGAATTTCCACCTAACAGTGAAAGAGGGCAGCAGCGCCCGATGCTCAGCCCAAGCGTCCAGGGTCCCCTGCTGTGGGGACCTTTCCAGGACTTTAGAATCAGAGGTTATTCATGATAGGTAGAAAAAGATAGATGGGCAGATGGATAGATAGGAAGAAAAGAAAGAAAAAGAGAAAGAGAAAGAAAGAAAGAAAGAGAGACAAAAAGAAGAAACAGAAAAAATATGGTTGTGTCAGAGTGAAAGCAGCAGGAATTGGGGTTAGGAGCTGTGACTATGGTAACTGGTACTCTTGCTCTGGACAAATTATTTCCCTTTCTTCATCCTCACTTTATTCATCTACGAAATAAACAAAAATATATTTAAGACTATTTTTAAGATTACCGACTTCATAAAATAGTGATGGTAACAGCTGAGATTATTTCTACACTCGTCATTGCTGTTCCTCTTTTATAAATGCTTTCATCTGGCGCTCACACTGACAACGCTCCTTTCATTGTGCTTTTGCCATTTTCCCTGGTCAGAGCATCCCCCCACCTTATAATGCTCTGAAAGGGGCCACCATGGTTCAGGCCTGCGCCCCAGAGACACGGGAGGCATCATAACACAGGAGGACTGCAAGTCTGAGCCAGCCTCAGCAGTTTGGCAAGCCCCTAAGCAACTTAGCAAGATCCTGCCTCAAAATAAAAAATATAAAAGGGCCACGATGTGGCTCGTTGGTAAAGCCACTCCCGGATTGGTACTCAATCCTAGGTACCAAGAAAATATTTTTAAAAAGAGCTGTAATTTAAATACACATGTTTTAATGTGAAGGAGCTTTTTACTATTATACAATAATTGTAGATATTCAAAAGCTTTTGATTAAAAGATCACTGATATTTTCATTATTGGAAAACTTTTTTGCTTTTGTTCAATATATTTAGTTGAGGGGCCCTCTAGTGGAAGAATCTGCACACCGCATGACAACAGCTGTTTCCAGAATTAACAGCCTGTGATAGGGCATTTCATTCATTTAAAAAAATATTTACCGTGACATCTTTGTCACGGTAAATATTCAAGATTCAATATCTCATCCAGCTTGAATTTCATGGGGTTAAGTTATTACTTCTAGTTTGAATTCAATGTTAAAATGCATTAAGAGACTTTGTACATAAGATTATAGCATTTACATTTTTCTATCCCAATTATTTTTATTACTGTTAGATTAACCATGTGAATGAAAACATCTAAATCACATGAAATTTCATTTTATATCCCTGAAATGTATTAAAATAGAAGACTCTTGGGTCCTAATGACTTACCTTTTTTATACATAGATATTCCTTTGTTTTTCAGGTAAGCATACCTGTGTGACTGGAGAAATGAGTGGTGAAAAGCTTGTGCTAGTCAGCTTTCCATTACTATAGCAAAACACTTGAAATAATCAACTTATAAAGATGAAAGGTTTGTTTGGGCTCACAGTTTAGCAGATATAGCCCACGATCCTATTGCTTTGAGCTAGGCAGCAATTCCCAGTAGGAGTGTATTGTAGGGCAAAACCCCAGGCCAGGAGGCAAAACAGAGAGGAGGAAAGGGTCACATCCCACAATCCCCTTCAGGAATATGCCCCCAGTGACCTAAGGGCCTCCCGTTAGGCCTGATCTCTCAAGGGTTCTAGCAATTCTCAAAAATGCCACACTGGGGATCTTTGGGGAACATTCCAGTTCCAAATAGCAGACCAATGTGGAATTTCTGGGTATTTGTCAGTAGCTGTGTCCAGCTGGTATGGGAGCCCACCAGCTCTGATTACTAGAGCTTGCTCTAAAGCAATGCTATATTGATGAAGACCCTCCTGTCCTTGGCACTGACTTGCCCATAACAGAAAAGCACTGTGAATGGCAACTACTTTTTTAGCTTCATTCAAAAGATAATTTAGCCTCATTTGCTAGTCATTTCTGTTAAAAATGCATATGTACATATAGAAATTTAATTAAACAATTAATGTGACCTTTAAACTGAATTCATGCATTATTAGTTTCAATTTTAATAAATTGACATAATTCATCACAACATTAAATTGGTTGTGTTATAGAGAACCTAATGGAGTAAATGAAAAACTAAACTTACCTATCAGAAAGAAATATGCTTGAATTTCATGAGGTTAAATTATTACTTCCACTACTATTTTCTTAAAGAAATTCTTATGAATAACAAGTTCCTGTAAATGACTCTTATCATTAGATTTAGCTTCCTCTTCATATTAGAGGGACAAGAGAATGACCCATAATGACTACCTTAAGAGTCGGATATACTCTTTATTTTCTCATATAAATATGGAAAAAATTCATGGGCAATAAATATTTGGAGTGCTCTTGAACGTAACCTTGAGTGGACCCTCATTACATGCATTATTTTATTGCTTACTCATTCTGCCCCAAGGAGCACTTGTCTTCCAGATTGGAATCATTGTGGACCACTGGGTTCCCATTCTCTTGAAGAGGCAAGAAGGAGATCAGATGGGGCCAATAGGTAAATTTCAGTCTGGCCAACCTGCAGCCCAGATATGAAAATCAAGGAACTTCTAGTAATTGTACATTAGCCTAGGACAGTGGTTTCCGAATATCTTCAGTCTTGGACCACGTTTAGAAATTCAGGGTGTACAAAGTTGAAATTTTACATAAGCTGGGGAAACCATAACTATGAAGGTGGGGAGAAAGGGGGAGGAAGAGAAAAAGGGGGGTCATCAATAAGGAACACTTGACTCCCATAAGAAGCCAAACTATACACAGGCAGGCAGAGAAACTCAGAAATTTCAAAAATTAGTATACGTGTATATGCTCATTTCTATCTATGGCATGGGGGTATTATAGAGGAGACTTGAGATCTGGGAATGGATGAAGGTGGGCAGTTTCTGGAATATGATCATCCTTAACTTACTTTGTCAATATCTATAGTATGCATGAATATGTAACATTGATGCCCTTCAATATGAAAGACTGTGTTGAACAAATTTTTTTAAAAAAGAAATTCAGGGTAGAAAGGTTAATGGTAATCATGATCATTTTTAATTGATACCAATATTGGGATCAGCAGAGCACATGGTTCATACGTAAATATTCCCCAAGACTCAAGTGCTTTGGAGACCTCATTCCCATGATGCAATTTAACTTGTAGAGCAATTTAACTTGTATTTTAATCATTGACATTTCTAGATGTATACACCTAATGGGTAAATTTGTACTTCTCATGGGAGTCAAGTGTATTCCACAGTATGAATACCTACCTTTTCTCTCCCTCCCTCCTTCCCTTTCTCCTCCCCTGACCAATAACTATAGTTCCCACATCTTATGTGTTACTTCAAATATGGTGGGTCTATGAAATGAACTTAGACTGACTTTCATCCTATGTTAGGTTTTACTCAGATATAAGAAAATTAAACTTGTAGAGCTCAAAATGTATAATTACACCACTAAAAATATAGAAAACCCCAAATGCATAATTAATTGCAGTCACTGATACATAAAAATCTGCCAGCTGGACTTCATGTAGTGTCAAAAACTCACGAGTAGTCAGAGAAGGAGATCAGACCTTCTCGTTCATGGTCAATGGATAATCAGTTAAACCTAGTGTAGGCTGCAGAACCTGTGGACCATCTGTAAGCTACAAGAAACTACCTGTTACCGGCTACCTTGGCTAACAGTGTCAGTCTTGTAGATTCAAGGTGTTAAACTCTTATAATCTCCAAATGGATGAAAGGCATTGTAGAAACCAGCAACCATCTCCCCCTTATTTCTTCTCTCTGCTACTGTGAGTCTGTCTTCTCTTCTGAGGCTTCCCCGGAAGTTGCCATTTCTTCAGGAAGTTAGGTTGCTCTCAGATGTCCTAGAAGAGTTATTTGGCCTTTGGAATTTCCAGCAGGCTTATTCACTGGAGAGGAGTTCTCCATCACAGTTGAGCTGCTTTTATGGAATCACCTGGCTCTCAACCCTGGCAGAGTTTTGGTGATTCCCTGAGGAGCTGCTCATCCTCCAAGTCAGGCATCCTTATGTATTTGCGACAGCTACAATTAGCTGGCTGCTGTGTTCCAGAGACCATTCTACAACTTTATGTGCATTAGATCGTACATTCACCACGTAACTCTGCAATGAAGTTATCATTATCATTCCCATTTTACAGAGAAGAAAGGTTTAGGGAGGTTGGGGCAATTTGCATACATTTCCACTGTAACATAAATGGCAGTTTAAAAGGTTTGGCTTCAGAAAATGGTAGGGGAGTCTTATCCTATACTTATCCAATTTTAATGCTGGGGTATGTGGGAACATTCAAAGGCAATGCCCCTATGTGTTTACATCTATGTTGCTAACATGAAGCATGTGTCACACAGGGAGATCCAGCTACCAATCCCAAGTGAGGACATCAAAGACCATAATGGCACCAGCCACTGGAAGAAGAAGCCCAGAGACTTGGGCTGCTGCCTCTGCTATGGGTTTGGAGCCCCCAGGAAGGATTCATTATACAAGGCTTTGGAGATAGCAACACTGTACTTCCACCAACATGATCAGCACTATGCTGTGTGCTCCATTCTACCATGGCTGCAAGGTCCCTCCCAATATCCCAGTCAGGGTGATCATTGGCATGCAACTCCCTTGTTCTGCTGGCAAAGACCCCATTCCCTTGGAAAATGAGAAATGGATGATATACTGGTGGGCCAGGCAGGTGCTACTTGTTGCACACAAGCAATACATGGAAGCTCACTACTGCGTACCCAGCATGGGGAAAGTTTTCTCCTACTAAAGGAGAAGTAACTGGGGCCAAGTGACAGCTTCCCACCCAGCTACCTGATAGAGAAATGTTCCACAACCAGTGCACTGATGGCAAACCCAAAGAGGGTGGGCTGGTCTCATAATTGTTGCCTTTCCAGTGCTCTAAATATTGTATTAAGGTTGGATCTTCTCAACTTAGAGAAGTCTCAGGATGCCATCTTCCCAACTTAGAGAAGTCTCAGGATGCCATTGCATCTATATGTGTAGTAGACACAACTTATGTAGATGTTGCTCCCACATCCCCAGGTGGACAGGCTGCACCACAGTTTCCAAGGGCTATCAGCTAATATTCTTTGGATAGCAATTTTATCAACTTAATCTTCTCCCTCTTAAATTACATAAGGTTTTTAAATGAGTCAAATTGATGATATTCAAATCATCTCTCAAACTTCAGGGTGCACACAAAGTTTCCTGTAGATTCTGCCAAAATGCAGTTTGCTGATTCAGCAGCAGATCCAAGAGGCTTTTGCAATCCTAACCAGCTAGCTCCCAAGTGGTGATGCTGAGGTTGCTGGTCCATGGACCACACTTTGAGTAGCAGGAATCTTGATTTTTTTTCCAAGTAGAGGAAGAGAACCATCATATATAAAGAGAATAATTTGACCCAGTAGATTGAGTCTAAAACTGTTATGTGTACACAAAGATTTTGCCTGGAAAATATTATGTTTTGCCAAACTCACTAAATATTTGATATTATCTAGTTCTCCTTTTCTTTAATGTATGAGGAACTGAAATATTGTTTCAAAGACTGCCAGTGTTTTGTGAGGATTCTACTAGGGCAAGGGAAAATAAGAAAACTGGTAGATAAAGTATGTTTATTATAAATATTTTATTGAACTAATCTGGGTTATCCATTAATGAGTTATATACATTGAAATGAATCAGTCTTTTTCCCCTAAATTTATTTTATACTTTTATCTATGATCTATTTGAAACAATACATGGGAATGACAAAATGAGTCATAAGACCCAAATTATGCTTCATGGTTGCAATGTCTGTCAGTACAATTCTGATTCAATTGATAATATTCTATCACTTGCTATATACTGAACAGGATACTCACTAGACAGAAATAGCTGTTATTAATGTGTAATCAAGTCTGATTTCATAAGAGGCTTACAGTGCATCAACACCTAAGAAGTGGTTTTTCTGGTAGCATCCTATTAAAGAAAGCTCTGCAGGATCTCCTGGCCTTTCCTGTAATGTTCAATCATGGAAAATATTTGTCATGTCCTAGCAATGACCAGGGAGTAATATCACCCATAAAGTCTTAGAGGGGGGAAAAAGGAAATGCAATATTATTTCCCGTAATTTTTATGACTCACACAATTTTCTGCACATTATGCATTTAAGAAGTACTTTACCTACTTATCCAAGAAAGAATATTTTAAAGAAAATTTAATTTAACTTTGAGCTAAACTTAATTTAACCTCAATTATCTAAATGACTGTTTCATCTGAAATACTTACTTTTCATCTGCTTATTGGATGTTCTGTAGTGAAAGTTGTAGTCTCTCTATAAGAAGCAAAATGTCATTCACTGACTTCATTCTCTCTTGTTGTGATTTTTGTTATGCAATTATAATAATTAATTGCCAGTTATTTCTTAATAATCTCGATTTTTAAACATGAATTTATTTGACCAAGACTTGGTGTTGTACATCATTTCACAATTAAAATATCACAATATGTGTTAAATGTGTGATATTAATCAGAAGTGAGATTTATTAGTTTAGATGAGGGGAAGATATTGAGCTTAACTACAGAGAGTAAATTAGGCTATGTGAATAAATTGTGCAAGGCCGGTACGAACACAAATACAATAGAAGAAGTTATTCAGAGTAATGGCCATAGTAACATTTACGAAGTGCCCACTATGTGCCAGGCCCTCTACCACATGCTTTTACTATCTCGTTTATTCTTTATAGGAACCCAGTAAAGTAAGTTCTATGATATCCTCACTTTAAATGAGGAATCTGAGATATAAAAAAGCATAAGCCTCAAGTCTAAGATCACATTAGCACCTGGTAGAGCTGGGATTCACACACAGGAATTTGGTTTCTAAGCCTGCGTACTTCACCACTGTAGAGGGTTTGTATTCATTAGACCAGGGGTCTGCAAACTATGACCCAAGATTTGCCAGCTTAAACCTACAAGCTATGAATGGTATTTGCATTTTTTAATTGAAAGAATAACATTTTGTGACATGTGCAAATTATCTGAAATTAAAATTTCAGTGCCCATAAATCAAGTTTTATCAGCATGCAGCCACATTCATTTGTCTTATACCATCTATGGTTGCTTTCCTATTAGATCAGCCAGATTGAGTGGTAACAACCAAGACCATACGACCCACAAAACCTAAGAGATTTACTACCTGGCCCATTATAGGAACAATACACTGACTCCTGCTGTAGATCTCAGGAGTGAAGGGCATGATGGTGAGTGTGAATCTGAGAAATACAAGGTCCATCCAAAATGGTCCCAATGTGAGCCGTGCAAGCTTATCTGGCAACGTGGCTTTTCCTTATAATGAGAAAAACCACATGCAATCAGAGAAGCGGATGTCTATCATGAGAAAAGCCACACACAGTTAAGGAAATAGCAATCAGAGAAATGGCGTCTAGCCAGCTCTTCCCAGGGGAAAGTGTGGGAAGGATTCTGGAAGGGTGTCTGAGCCGCAGGAAAAGATAAGGGCAGAATTGGGCTAAAGCTTCTGGACACAGGGAAAACCCACTATTTTCTCTCCTGCTTTGGTAAAATTTAGAGCTAGTTATCAAGAAAGAACAGAATCTCATCTCTTCCACCTGCTGTCATCATTGCTTGCAGGAAATTGTGGACTAGAGATCAGCAGAGGTCTTCCAGCTTGGGGCTGGATTGGACTGCGAGAATGTAGAGAGTCTTGAGTGGCACCATGGGAGGAAGACAGGGAAGGCCCTCTGCCTCTCAAGTGAGGCATAAACCCAGGTGCTCTTGTTATAGAGTGGTGGCATTTGCTGAAAGCTATTTGTTATGTGTTTTTCCTGGAAAAATGGCCTTTCAAGGGATTGCTTTTTAACTATTATCAAGATCATCTACCTTCCAAGTAGAGATTACTGGAAGTGACTCCAGTTTCCTGAAATATGAAATCACAAAGATGTATTTATTTTCATAAGAATGAGAACTTTTCACACTATTACAGTTGCCCAGGTGGGCGACTCTGCAGACACTTTGGCTGGGGAGACCTTAAAGTGGGTAATGTTGGCGCCAAACCGCAGGGCACACTGGGTTTTTTGCTCACAAGTTCCCATGCACTTCCTCGAATGATAAAATCCTGTGTAAAGATGAAAGGCGTCTTCTGTGGTATCGTGTTTAAATCTCAAAACAGGTGTCATCAATTTGGGTAGCACAGTTAGATTTGGGGATAACCTACTAGGTCATAAGAGAGTGGACATCTTTGCATTAAAGGTGAGTTTAATAAGATTCTAGGCCTTCATTCTTGGAACAGATTTTGAAATATCTGAGAATGTTCATATGCCTATACAGGCTGAGATAAGTGTCAATTGGGGAAAACCTAGCTCGGCCATTGCTTTGTGAAGCCCTGGGCAGCAACTCTACAGCTCCCTGGGGATCCTGTGAGAGGAACTAAGATTTCAGTCAACTCCCTAACCAGCACTTTAGTATCTGTGTGCATGGATCAGAATTACCAGGGGAGCTTCTTGGACACACAGCTCCCTCAGGACACCCAGATGAGTCTGATGCACTATATCTAGACTGCATTCTAGATTCCAAACTTTTGTCAGATTCCAAGGATTAGAAGCCATGTGTCTCTTATCTTCACAAGTACCTTAAGGTTGGATTGGAAAATGCAGAATAGATTTGCTGCCTTCCCTTCTCCACTTACAGCCCACATTGCTCATTTATCTCAATTCTCTCCCCTGAGACCAAAGATATAACTCTGGAATCTTCCTCATCCCAGAGGTCCAGGTAGTTGCTACCAAATGAGTGTAGCAGACATACCAATTAAAAACCTATTTGCTATTTTTGGGTCTAATAACTGTTGTTACTATCATGTTTAATGTAGTTCGTGTTGATCAGGTACAAATGTAAGTGGTATGTATTTCTGTGAGATTCTCATAACACGCCTGATCATGTTCAATAATACATGAATCAAAAATGGGTGAGTGATGGTGGGGAATTGATAAATTCATTCACTCAATAAGAACTTAGAGTAAGTTGGATCAAGCCTTAGTTTAGGTATTATAGAAATAAACTTGGAAATATGACCATCATGGAGATTTCTAATTTGATGTTTCTCAAAGTGTGCTGCATCAAATAGAACATAGATAATGAATTGAATTAGTTAGTTAGTGCTGCATAACAAATCGTCCCAAAATGTAGAGACTTGGAACAATAAGCACTTCTTTTTATTCTTTGTGTCAGATGGATTGTTCTGCTAATCTGAGCCAAGTTGCTGATCTTGCTTGACCTCATTTATGTGTCTCTGGGGAGCTTCCAGGTTGGCAGAGGACTGGTTGCTTTGGGGTGACTATGTCTGGTTGGGCTTCCCTCCAGTGGTCTCTCATCTGTCAGTAGGCCTGGCCTGAGCTGTTGATCTTGGGCTCCCAGAGATCCAAATAAAAAAATGGAATCCAGAAAGACCTACCAAGGCCTGGGCTCAGAACCAGCAAGGCGTCTAATAAAAAATAAAATAAAATCCAATTGATTTTCACCACAATCTATTAGACACAGTGAATCACAGGATAAGATCACATTCAAGGATGGTTAGAGACCCTACTACTTGATGAGAGGAGCTAAAAAAGTCATATAGCAAAAGGCATGCATAGAGAGGTGGTTTGCTAGATCTAGTAAAAAATGTGAAAAAAAAACCACTCAGTTCACCTACATTTGACACAACTGAGATGCAAAATTTATGAAGATTTCCACAGAAACCCTTTCCCCATCTTAGTAATGGTGACCATAAGTGCTGGCACATGTGGTACCTAACATTTTGTCTCAGACCCATTTCCTTACAAAGGAACAGTTCTGTGGGCTAAAGTATTTTCACATCATTCTTGTGTAGCTGTTCATTCATTCACATGTGTTAAATTTGCATTTTATATTGTTCTTCTATCAGGTTACATTCTCATCTTGGAGAAATAAAAAAAATCAACCTATCAATAAAAGGATTAAAGGCTTAACGTGTTAGTTGATGAGAAAAAGGAGTGATGAAAATAATTGTGATAACACGAATACCACAGCTCAGAATAAGTTCATGAACCCCAATAGTGACAGAACTCCAGAGAGTATCCCACAGATGAATCTTTATGTGTTGAAACAAGTAGAAAACATGCTTATCAGGTAAGCTTAGATTATACTAGATTCACATTCATATGTCTTATACAGTGTCCTAAACACTACCCTCAGTCTGCAGTGGTTTGAGTATTTGTCCAAGATTGGTTTGATGATGTTGATATTTTCATAATATTTCCACATAATATATCAGTCTGCTCAGATAAATAAAGTGTTTTTCTAGTAGAAGCAACAAATCATACTTTACAAGATGAAATCAATTAATTTTATGACTAAAGGTAGAAATCATCCCAAGACTACATAGGTATTATTCAAAATTACATTTCTTTTAGTGAAAACTGTTACAAATCATACTATTACAGAAGAGCCTATACCATCAGTCATGATGATGATAATACATATTATTTTTGGAAGAAAAACAAAGAATGAATTATCAGACATTCCCTTGTCAGATTGCATTGTTGAATGTTATATAGTATCATTGACATACAGCATTAAATTATTATCCAAGTGTGCCAGAGAGATGCCTCACATTGCAGTTGGATGGTCTCACTCAAGTGCAGAGCAGGGATTGTATCCTAGCACACATGGCACAAGAAAGAGTGCTTTGCACACCTTTTATCTAGTTTAAAACTGAATTTCCAATTAATGATTAGTGAGCCAAAATGTATACCAAAAATCATGCACTGGAATCAGTAGGGACAGAAAACCAAATGTGTTTGCACCAAACAAAGATGTGGTTATCAAACTATGAAAGGTGGCAAAGAATTCGAGACCAGAGAGACTGGCTGGTGGTCTATTAAGTGCCTCATGTCTCACGTGTTGAAGGACAAAGTGAAAATTGTAGCTACAAGTAAAATCTTTATCAATCTGCCTCCCCCTAGACAAAATGCCAGCTCTCATGCTTACCTAAAAGGCTCCTGATGGCCTTACATCCCTTGTAACATCTCCTCTCCATCTCCAAGACTTCACTTTCTTTTGGTCTTCCTCCATCCTCACTGCCTGATCCTTGTCTTCTTTGTTTCCCTGAGCTTTTAAAATTATAGTGCCTCAAACCTTAGTACTTGAATAGCCCTCTAAGTGACCTCATCTATACTAGTGGCTTTATGTAAAATTGGTGAATCCTAAATTTATATTTCTAACCTGGAACCCTCCTCTGAACCCATACAGAACTGCCTGCTCTCTGCCACCACTTAAACTCTACTGAAATGTTCATTCTCATCATGCCCCAAATCGACCTCATTCCTAAGCCCTTCATTCCTAAGCCTGATCCTTTGGCACACAAATTTCCCCATCCTAATTGATGCAACTCCAGCTTTCCATTTGCTCAAGCTAAAATTTTGGGGTCTCCTGAATGGAACTTTCTTCATTTCCCCTACCCCCATCCAAATCCTATCAGTCTTATCTTCAAATGTATGTAGAATGTAGACACATTTCAGTATTTTGACTGCTAACTTGAGAAAATTCAGGGTCTAATCATCCCAAGGACATTTGACAGTAACTAGGAGCTATGCAGACTTAGGGAACATTCAGATAATAGCCACTTGACTAATTGGAAGAATGCACAAGTGAATGAATGAATTACCAGGATCAAAATATTATAAGAGTAAGATAATTGACAGAATCATCTAAATGTCAGCACCCTGAATAAGATTCAACAAATAGTTTCTGAACACTTACTATGAGCCAGGCATGTCATTTCTCAACATTATTGAAGCATAATTTACATACAAAAAAGGTACAAAATCTTTCCCAGGTGACATAGAACAGAGTGGCCAGTAGCTTGCAAAACAACATATTCACGTTTTATTGTGACTATTATAATACATATCTCATTCTTGACTATCCATGAGAAAGACACACTGGAGTGGCAGAAAACACAAAAAGAATATCAAAGACTACCATTGAAAAATGGATGGAAGGGGGCTGGAGTGGTGGCTTGGCAGTTACAGCACTTGCCCAGCATGTGAAAGTACAGGGTTCAAACTCCAGCATCCACGTATACAACTAAGTGTTGGAACAACAAAAGCCATGTGAAGAAACTCAATACAAATTGATTCTTTCACTCACTCACTGTCCTTCTCTCTTAAAAAAAAACAGAAAGAAAGAAAGAGAGAGAGAGAGAGAGAGAGAAAAAGAAAATGGATGGAAGAGTAAGTTCAAAGCCCAGTTGACAAAACAAAGGTTATATTTCAAGCAGAAAAGACAACTCCTGCTTCATTCTCTGCTCCTCCCTGAAGGGGTGGTGATCCTGCTTTCTCCCAGTTCTTGATACAATGCCAAGCACTACATATTGGAGTCCTCCCATGAGGCCAATGAGAGACTCTCCTCCTCCTGGGATGATGCCAATAGAACCTGTTGCCGGAGTGAGGTTGCTCTCGGGAGGCCTCATGCAACGATGCCTGAGTCCCCAGTGATGAGACCTCCCACCTGTCCTATGATGGTGTCCACTCTGCCAGGAATTATTCAATCAAGAAGGTAAGGATAGAAGAGAGGCCTTTTATACTATTTGTTCTATTGCACCACCCTAGGTGAAATAGACAGCATGACGAGAAAGTCATGTTTCCCCTTCCTATCAAAGAGAAAATAGCTTTAGAAGGGAGAAGTAGGAGGGGACATGTACAGTTTTCATTTGTATTGTGAAATGTGAAAACGAAATTGTCAACTCTTTTAGTGAAAAAGCATGTACCCAATTTAAGAACACGGTTCAATGAGTTTTTAAAATGAATATACCCATGTAAACAAACAAGTCACTGAAGATTAGTTTTGCCTGTTTTAGAATTCATGTAAGCATAATCATTTTTTCCTGGGGTTTCTTTCATTTGGCTTAACATCTTTGCAAATTGTCCATGTTGCTCCATACAGCAGCACTTCATCCTTTATTAACTGATTGTGTTAATACAGCATGATTTTTTCATCATTCAATTGACATTCAAGTTGTTTCCCTTGGGGGCTGTGAAAAAAGCTTCCATGAACATTCATGTAGAAGTCTTTTTGTGAACATATTCTTATATCTCTTGGGCAAACACCAAGGTATGGAATTGCTGGTTTATGCAAAAAAATGATGTTTATAAGAAACTAGAAAACTATTTCTCAAAGTGCTTGTAAATTTAATACTTTCACCAGTGGTAAATGAAAGTTCTAATCGTTCCGCATCTTTGGTGTGCTCAGATTTATGCCTTTTTTCTGGATTATAATTGTGCTTCACTGTGATTGTATTCTGTATTTCTCTGATACCTGAAGATGCTGGGTGTCATTTTGCATCTTATTAGACATTTACATATCTTTTGTGTGAAGTGATTGACAAAATTCCTTGTGTATTTTTATTAGGTGGTTCATTATTACCCAGTCATAATAAGTTTTTTCATATTTTGGAATCAAGTCCTTTGTGAATACATGTATTATAGATACATTTTCCAAGTCTGTGTTTTACCTTTTCATTTTCTGAAAAAAATGTATTTGGAAGAGTAGAGTTTTTAATTTTCATGAAGTGCAGTATATCTATTTTATAGATATACAGAATCTTTGCCTATCTTAAAATAGAAAAGAATTTTTCCTACTTTTTTATTTGAAGATTTAATTTTAGCTTTTACAATTAGGTCTATGATTTTCAACACTTTAAGCCATTCCATTGTCTTCTGGCTTGCTTCTTTCCATTGAGAAGTCCTCAGTCATTCTTATTTCTGTTTTCCCTGTATGTGATAAATCTTTTCCCCCTCTCTTTCTGCCTTAAAGATTTTTTTTTATCATTAGGTTTCAGTAATTTTACAATGCTGTAGGTCTTTATGTGGTTTTTCTTTATGGAATTGTTAAGCTTCCTAGACATGTGGATTTATTTTTAAAAATCAATATTGCCATTTTCAGCCATTATTCCTTCAAATATTTGCCCCAGGACTTATAGCTGCTTATAATTATTCTGTAAGTCACCAAAACTCTACTCAATTTTTCAACCTTTTTTCTTTCAGTACTTCTGATTGGATAGTTTGATTATCACATCTTCACATTCCTGATTTTTTCTTCCTTTTCATTTAATCTCATATAAAATCCATTCTTAATAGCTTCTATTGGTCTCCTCATGATGTCTACTGAATGGTCTGCTCATTTGATGAAAGTTCTTATTCTGTTGGACTCAATTTCTCCCAATCATGTGTGAGCTCCAAAAAATTGTTCAGATTACAAATTCCCTCAGTAATTTTTATGTGCTTATATTTATGATATGTGTTGTTTTACCAATCACATGGAATATTACTCTTTGATGCATGATGTCCAAATATTCAGGTGGACGCCACACTATTTTTTGGAGCTTTTCATCTTTGTATCTCACTCCTCCCTATGACTGTACTCTCCTAATTCTAACATTAGTTTCCTTGAAATCTGATCATTACCTCCCCAGCTGAGTGAGTCTGCCTTGCTCTGCTTAGATTCCCCATCTCTACTAGGCTTCAGGCAATGTCTCTAGGCATGGAGCAAAAGTGATTGAATAGCCTACCTTAATTATTTTCATTTGTTGAAGTTTGTTTTTGAAAACTATTGCTTCATATATTTTGTCCATTGTTTTAATTATCTATAGTAAAATGGAAAGTATGATATCAGTGGTTCTATCATCGCTAGAAATGGAAATCCTCAGCATATTATTTTAAGAGAGAGAAAGATTAAGAGAATGAGAAAGAAAAAGAAGAGAGTCAATTTTATTTTTTCACCTGGTTTTTGTTTTTCCTCCACTTGGTTGTGTATGTGTTGCCAGGGATGAAACCCAGGTCCTCATGCATGCCAGGAAAGCTCTCTACCATTGAGCCACCTTTCCAGCCCCAGAGTATCATTTTTGAAACAGACTCTGCTACTTGCATTGATTGTTAAGTGGACATGATATGACACCTGTGGCCTAGACTGCCCCTCTCTGTGAGAATTCTGAAATAATTTCTAACTCTTTGCTCTTCAATATATATTAGATAATTGTATTAGTTAGGGTTCTCCAAAGAAACAGAACCAACAAGCAGGAAGTACTGCTCAGTGGTAGAGTGTTTTAATAGCATTCATGTGGCCTTGGCTTTGATTCCCAGCACTGCAAAAATTGAAAATGCAGGGAAACTGATATCTGCTCCATCTAAGAAGTCAGAAACTTTGAAAGAAGAGAAAGAAGCCAGTGGTGTAGACCCAATCTGAGGCTGAAGGTCTGAAAAATCCGTGGGGAGTCACTGGTATAAATTCACATTCAAAAGTTTTTACCTGAAATCCATGTCCATGCATGACAACAACAGAAAAACACACCCCCTCAGGAAAGGTCAAGCAAGCACGAATTAGCATTCCCTCTGCTTCTTCCTTCCATCCAAGCCGTCTATTGGATGGTGCTGCCCATGTTCAAGGAAGGACTTTTCCACTCAACAAGCCAGTCTTCTCTGAAAAATACCCTCACGGACACACCCAAAAGTATGCTTTGCCAATTCTTTAGCATTCCTGATCCAAGTCAAGTTGACAACCAAAATTACTCATTAGTAGGAATAAAAAAAAGGAATTTGAGGAACATATTATTGGTCAAGACATTTTATTTCTTTTATCCTTTGTTCTTTCTCTGTCATTTTCCTTTTATATTACATCTCCCAATATTTGCTCTGGGATCTCTGAAGTACCCTACAGTTGGCTCCCTTTCAAAAACCCCTTGAGAATTCATATTTCTAAAAGAATTCAGAATAACTAGAAAATGGACCAAGAGGGTATATAACTGGGGCAACCAGTTCAGATACCTAATAGAAAACAACCAGAATTACAAAGTCTTATTGATGATGTTAAGAAGAGTAAATTTTACCTGAATTATATTATCCAATACAGGAGCCACAAGCCACATATGACCATTGGCCATTTGAACATGGCTAGTGTCATATGTGAAAAAGTTAACATTTTGGATATATTCGTTATATAAATCATTAAAATTAGCTTTACTTGTTCCTATGACATTTGTAATGAGTCTTTATAATGTCTTTGATCTGTGCTGAGCAAGAGAGCACAAGCCAAGAGAAGGGGGTCTGGGTTTTAGAAAGTACAGTAGCATGACCAGTCTTCATTTTAGAACTACCTGTCTCAGTGTGTAAAGGACGGACAGAATGAGCTCTGCTTCCAGCAAACTGTGTATCCCTGAGCAAGTTGCTTAAACTTTCTGAGTTTCACTGTCTTCATAAGAAAAATAGCTAAAACTTCCACAGATGTAGAGACAGATTAGATGCAAAAAAATGTAAAAGTAGGGAAACCTAATAATGCTGTGAATTTTATTTGTGCTTGTTTTTCTTTTCAAATCATGGACATCAGTGGAGGATTAACTATAATTTTACTTCCCAGGTCTGGGTGAGCTAGACTCCCTCACATTTGGAAATATGGTTGTTCTGTAAGGTACAAATCAACAATGACCCCCATCATCACAGTGTTTTTCTGCTCGGGGAAGTTGGGGATCTTCAGGTAAACATGTCCTCCTTCCCATGGAGAACCCTGGCCATGGCTCTGCTAGATAAGGGGAGGACAGGACCGGCTCTCTGAAGGCTAAGTAAACCAACCCCAGTTTCTCTAACATGTGGTTATCTGGCCACACAGGTGTTCCAGGGCTTTTCTTTCCCTCATCTGGAGTTCGGTGTCACAGTATTGCCAGAATCAGAATATTACTTAAGTGAATATTTACCTTCTCTGCACATAGAGCTACTTGATTAGGCACTTCCAAGTCTCGTATTATTATTAAATGTCTAATGTTTCTGTGTCAAAGTTGAATGTGTGTTATGTAGTGATCTGGGGAATCTAGGAGGCATACAATTATTTTTCAGCGAGACCTGTAGGCTTTCATTGGTATGCGGTACCTGAGGAAGGGGCTTCAAGGCTCCATCACCCTTCCCAAGGCTGACCTTGGAGCCACAATCCCTAGACCTGAAAATCAAGTGCCAGAGACTGCTGGAAAGTAGGGCTTCCAGTCCCCTGCTGATATTTGAGAAAATCCTTCATATGCAGAGCATTGAATTCAGCTGCTTTAACTTCATATTAATTACATCTGGAAAACTGAGCAACGTGGGGGTAAATTTCCACTAAATCCTATGGTATCATGGCTTATAGTGCCTGTGCAACAATGGTCCCAATCACGACTACACCAGCCATAGTGGGATGAAGAGTTGAGTACTTGGTGATGTTGTTTGTTCCTTTTTTATATAATTTGGAAAATGTCAAGCAAGGGGATTTTAAAAACCCAGCAGTAGGGAAAGTATTGGCATTGTGCATAAGTATCATCCAAATATCACGGTAAAATATATGGATCAAGACTGGCTGCTTAGTACCAGTACTGCCTGTGGAAGGCAAAGAAACTCTGTATAATCAATAATTTAAATTTGTATGGTAATGCTAATTGCTGTACCCCTGACATCTAAAATGCCAGCTTAAAAACAGAGTGAATTAGTTGATAATTTCCACAAAATACGAATTACTTCATGATACACCCAGAATGAACATTGGCTCCTGTAGGATTTGACTGTAGGATCCTGATAGCATTATTAGGAGCATACACTGATAAAACTTTAGTCTTAGAAGTTTCGGTGTTTTGTTTTGTTTTTTTCCTTAATTGAGGCAAAAATACCTCAAAGTCCTTTTGTGTGAAATTTTGTAGGAAGACTTTATTGTGGCAATTATGCAAAATATCTTACTTTTTATATTCATTCCTATCACGGAATGAATCCCCAAAGACTCATGTTTTGAAGGCTCAATATAGCAATGCTCAGAGATGGAGTACTGGGAAATGATTAGGTCGTGAGGGCTCTGACCTTATCAATTATTTCATCCATTAATGGATTCAGGGCTGAACAGACTCCTGGGAGGCGGTGGAAACTGTAGGAGGTGGGACCTATTTGAAGGCAGTGGGTGCTTGGGGGCTGCCCTTGGAGGCTATTGCTTATATGGAAGCACCTTTCTCCTCCTCCTCCTCCTCTGTCTCCCTCCCCCTCCCCCTCTCTTTCTCTCTCTCTCTCTCCCTCTCTGTCCTTCTTTCTATCTCCCCGCCCTCTCTCTCTCTTGCTCTCTCTCCCCCTCCCTCTCCCCTTCTTTCTTTCCTTTCCTC
>PVKS010020727.1:0-36331 GCA_004027875.1 Aplodontia rufa
AATAATATGATTGTCTCTGGTCCTTTCAGGGAGTGGATCTTCTATTTATGGCTGGATATGATCTGTTTCAACCCTTTTTGAAGATGTATTCAGGGGATCTGAAGGTCAGAAGATATGTTATCAGAGCTCCATCTGCTGGTCGTTGTCGGACATGATCTCTGTGGTCCCTGGGGTCCCAGGTCCTCTGCCCTGTGAAAGAAGTGTCTATGGTGGGAGGACAGAGCCTTGAACTCCGTTACTCCTCAGTCCCAGATCCTTTATGAGAGGAGGATTCAGGCCCCTGACCCCACCTTCTGCTGAGACTGCCTGCGTTCAGCTGCAGGATCCAGGCACAGTTTTATGAGCCTCTTTTGCAGACCTGGGGGATGCGGGTCCAAGAGAGGGAGTGTAGTTTTAAAAATGGATGCTCCCCTTCCCTCACTGCTCCCACACCTTCTTCAGGGCTTCAGCCAGGCCTTCTGGTCCTTTTTCCACCTTTGATCTCTGCTGCTTCCAGCCTGAGTATTTAGAGCTTGCTTTGCAATCCCAAAGAGGTCTTTCCCTGATCAGGCGGGCTGGGCGTGTGGTAACTAGCAAGCGGATAACGAACGGACGCTAGCTCGGCTCTCACGCCCTTGCAGTTCCTGCACTGCCTCTTCTGTGCAAACTGCTGCTCTGTGCTTGTATGAAAGCTCTTTCCAGTCACTGATCCTGCCGCCAGACAGAGCGCAGGTCTGGGAGGTGTCCTCGCCAGAATGCTGTCTTTAAAGCTGTGCGGGTTTTTCTTTGCAGAAGAAAAACCACTCAGGCAGGTGGGAGTGTAGGAGGGAGAGTGCAAATGCCGGCCAGCGGGCCAGCCGCCGGCGCCGCCGTGGCAGTGCGGAACAAAGAATCCCTAGTCGCTCCTAAGTCTCTATTCCCCAGAACCATTGCTAAGATTAGGACTGGTGATTCACAATGCTAGTCCCCCAAACGCACCTCAAAATACTGGTGAGGAGCTGGAGATATCCTGATCCGTCACGGGGGTGGAGGGGAAGCCTTTTGTCTTCAGATCGCCATCTTGAAGAGCTCTCTAAACTCTGAATTTTGGATAAGGTTACTTGTATTTCTATAAATTTTCCAAGAGACTCATTACAATAAATTAGAAACCTACTGGTACACGTCATCATTCTGGAAAATTCAAGAGCCATTTGCTTTATTCAAGATTCCATTTCTGTTTGGACAAATTATTGTAAGTACTGAGTGGAAAAGGTTACCCACAATCTCTAAGTACTTTCTTTTTTTATTAATTGTACTTTTTATCGGTGCATTGTATTTTTACATAATGATGGGCTTTGCTGTCATATATTCATAAATGTACACAACACAGCAATAAAATTTGGTCAATATTCTCCATCCCCTGTAGTCCCCCACTTCTCTACTCCTGTCCCCTAGTCTCTTGCTTCTATTTCTGGGGTATATATTTATTCTAATGTAAGCAAATATAGTGACTTAATTCTTATACCTATGAAGAACATTTTTTTTATATACATGATAATAGTATATACAATGACATATGAAAGCTTGAAGTGTGTCTTGGTTTAACTCAGTTCCACAATTTCCTCTTCTCTTCTCTTCCTCCCATCCTCTGTTATTTTTAGGTATTTGATAATAGTATTTAACATTAACATTTTTGTGCCAGTATATAATATAACTTCTTATAGTTCTGTCCCCAGTCTCCCCACCCCCTCTCTCTGTTCTCTTCCCTCTACTGGTTTTTCTGCACTTTACTATGGCTTTTTTCGTGATTCATTGATATGTGTGTATACACACACACACACTATATATATATATATATATACATATATATATATATGTATATATATATATATATAGTGTGTATATATATATACACTATTTAGATATATTATATATGCATATGATTCACCTCAATATATTCATATATAGACATGAGCAAATTTAGTCTCATTCTTCTGTTAACTTTCCCAATTCTGTTCTTCCTTCTTTCATTTCCTTCCCATTTGACTATTCCTATGTTATTTTCCTTATTTCAGGATGGTTTCCACATTTCAGAGGGAACACGCAATGTTTGTTTTTTTCAGACTGGCTTATTTCACTTAGCCTGATACCTTCCAGTTTCATCCATTTGCCAGCAAATGACATAATGACATTCCTCCTTGCAGCTGAGTGGTACTCCGTTGAGTGTATATACGCCACAATTTCCTTATCCAATCATCAATTGAAGGGCAACCTCTCTGGTTCCATAGCTTAGCTATTGTGAATTGTGCTTCTACTAACATTGATGTAGCTGAATCACTGTAGTATGCTGCTTTTAGGTCCTTTGGATATAAACCAAGGAGTGGGGATACCTGGGTCAAATGGTGGATCTAGTCCTAGTTTTTTGATGAATCTCCCTCCATACTGCTTTTCAGAGTGGTTGTGCCAGTTCGCAATGCCACCAACAATGTATAAGTGTACCCTTTCCCCCACTGGAGTGACATGAAATCTCAGCATTTAATTTGCATTTCTCAGATTGCTAGAGATGTTGTGCATTTTTTCATGTATTTGATGACCATTTGTATTTCTTCATTTGAGAAGCATCTGTTTAGTTCTTTTGTCTATTTATTGATTGGAGGTTTTTTTTTTTGGTGTTAATTTTTTTAAGTTCTTTGTAGACTCTGGATATTACTACCCTGTCTAGGTACAAGAGGCAAAGACTTTTCCCCCCATTCTTTAGGTTCTCTCTTCACATTCTTAATTGTTTCCTTTCCTATAAGGAAACTTTTTAATTTGATACCATCCAATTTGCTGATTTTTCCTTTTACTTCTTGTGCTTTGGGGGTCCTTTTTAGGAAGTCAATTCCCAAGCCAATGTGTTGGGGTGTTGGGCCTACCTTTTCTTCTAGTAAGTGCAGGGTTTCAGGCCTAATTCCTAGGTCTTTGATCCACTTTGAGTTGTGTTTTGGGCAAGGTGAGAGATAGAGATTGAGATTCACTTTACTACATATATATCTCCAGTTTTCCCAGTACTGTTTGTTAAATAGACTACCTTTTCTCCAACTTAAGTTTTTAGCTCCTTTGTCAAGTATTATGTAATTGTATTTATGAGAGTTTGTCTCTATGTCTTTATTTTATGCCATTTATCTTCATGTATGTTTTGGTTCCCATACCATGCTGTTTTTGTTACTGTAGTTCTGTAGTATAATTTGAAGTCTGGTATTGTAATTCCTCTAGTTTCACTTTTCTTCCTAGGATTGAATGTTTGGCTATTCTGGGTCTCTTATTTATCCAAATGATTTACATGACTGCTTTTTCCTCATTCTGTGAAGGAAGTCATTGGAATTTTTATGGTTATTACATTGAATCTGTTTAGTGCTCTAGGTAATATGGCCATTTTGAGAATACTAATTCTCCCTATCCAAGAACATGGGAGGGCTTTCCATCTTCTAAGGTCTTCTTCAGTTTCTTTTTTTAGTATTCCATAGTTTTCATTGAAGAGATTCTTCACCTCTTTTGTTAGATTGATTCCCAAGTCTTTTATTTGTTTTGAAGTTATTGTGAAGGGAGTAATTTTCCCAATTTCTTTATCAGTAAATTCATCATTGGAATAAAGGAATGCATTTGGTTTGGAATGCTGATTGAACAGTTTTAATGTAAACATCTCCATGGTAATTCTGAATTTTTTAAGTTTAATATTTAATCAATCCATTGAAAAATTTATGATTATTTTGGTAATGCATGTTTTATTTTTGGGGCTTTTCGCGTGCTTCCTTTTATATATCCTGTGCCAATTAATGAGCATTATTTTTCTTTCATTTACTGCCAGCTCTGGTTTTATGGATACATTTTCTTTATGACTTATGAGTATTAAAGGACATTATTTTTAATTTTATGTATTACTTTATAATGTATTTTCTCTTGATATGCAATATGTATTTTCTCTTGGCTCTGATTTATTCTGTTTCTTGCATTTCTTCACTCATTCACTGATAAATTTCTCCTATATATAACATACTCTTAATTATTTGAAAACTCATAGTGACTTATTTTGTTTTCCTTTAATGTATAAGACCTGGGCTGTCTATTGCTTTTGCAGTCTTAAGGGGATAAATTCCTAATACTTATAGGTCTTTTATTATTGAGTCATTTTTGGCAGGTGTAATTTGGTCTTGTTTTTCAAGTGAATGACTTAACTTCTTTCCTTAACTTCAAGTATGAGGAATGAATATGGAGAAAAATCAAATGGGGCTTCAGGGATTTAATGTAGCCTCCATTCACAGAAGAAATCATATGTAGATTTCTTTATTTTTTCAGGTAATTTATCCTGAATATGTACACTCCTTTTTCCCTTAGGGGATATTTCTCTCAAGGGCTCGCCAGTTTGCTTTATTTCTAAGGCTGTGTAAGTCACAGGCTCATCGGACATTTACCATTTGTTTTTTATGATTTTCTGGACAACAGATGTTATTGCATAAAACTGAGCTCCAGTACACATTTTTAAATACATGCAATATAATTTGTATATGTTTAGTGAAGTGGAAGATTTTTGGTTATTTATTTCAGATGTTTCAATGCAATTTACTATTGGAATATAATTTTTCTCTTATTTAAATTTGGAATATCACATAGTAAATTGATTTGAAAATCCCTATCAATTATGTTTCTTCCATTCAAGAGATTCAGAATTATTTGCTGTCTACTGATGATATAGAGAATAACACTAATCTGATTATTCATGGGAATTTTTCCATTAGCATTTAGTACTGCTGAAGAGAAGTACATGGAAGGTCTGGGTTCTCAACATGTTTCCTGAATATCCCAGAGGAGAATGAAGCTATTCTGTGACTGAGATCAGAATGTGAAAATTTCTTTATTGGCTGTCTTAAACAAAGTCAGACAGAGAAATTTTTGTCCTTGTTCTGCTTTTATCACAACATACTTTAACTCTGGAATGTGTTGCTATCTGGATAGATGTGGGCCTGTCATCAGGTCCCTGTTGAAAATTCTCATAACTCGAAGAAGCAGAGGAAAATGTTGAGGCAGCAGTGCAGTGGAGAGGAACACATGAATGAGCTGGTCCAATTCTTTATGACTTTGCTAAAGGTGTAATAAACAAACCATACATTTATACCAAAGTTTGTATTAAATACCTGATATGTTCTATTCATTCAACACAACCTAACCCTACAATATATGCGCATTATTATGCGCATATTAAAACAAAGAAGTAGAAACAACAGAAAAATGACAAAATTTGAACACCTTGCCTCATATTGGGGATTTTGATCTTAATTATTTCATTAGTACAATTTAAAGTGATTTCTTTAGAAAAGAGAACTCATGAACCAATTTCTTATGGTTGTAGGGCAGGTGGTGATCTCTTTTCTAGATATTTATTTTCCTGTAAGAAATCCTTGGAGAAAAAGTTTTATTCTTTGATCTGGCTTTGTAAGAACTAATAACATTCTTTGTGAATTTTCTTTGAGCAATAACTACCCTCACTGTCAGTATATAGCAACATGTGTGGCATGCAATGAATATTTAGAAGGATGCTAGTCCCTAAATCCTCAGCTTACCATTATGACCAGACCCAATGGAGACAGAAGAGAGGGCTTCATTTCTTTTTACTCCATTTTAACAATGACAGGTTTCCCTACAAGCATTGGGATTCCTGCTCTTTACTGTCTTTTTGATTTGACTCACACTGATCATTTTTTACATCTTGAATTTCATGATGGTCCATAAGCCTACATGGGGCTGTGTGGAGTACATCCTAAAATATGAATTTTGGATTTAGTTGATGAAAACATTCATGGTATTTACATCAATGGGACAAACAAAGAATACTGTGGGGTGATTCTCCAGATGTCTTCCACCCAGGCACAAGGAATAAGGAGCCCTTGATGCTATGTCTGTCATTATGGATCCAGTTTGGCTTTGATTCACTTAATAAAACTCAGTTCCTTTGCTCCCACTCATTTACTCACTAGTGTAACCAAGAGTCACAAATTTATCATTATTTAATTGCCTATTACTCTTTTTAAAGAGAGAGAGGGAAATAGAAAGAGAGAGAGAGAGAAAGGAAGAAATGACCTTATTTAGCTTTTTCACCTGGGTTCTATTCTTTTTTTTTTTTTTTTTTTTGATACTTCATAGTGTATATGGTCCTGGGGTTTGAATCCTTGCATCTGACAGGCAAGCACACTAACTGCTGAACCACCACTTCAATCCCTCTCTATTATTTTAAATTTATTTCATAGAACAATAATTGAATGTCTTCTGTAATAAACTGAGCCCAGTAGAAGAGAGGATGTCTAAAGTATGAGCTCATGAATGCCCTCATGAATGTACACTTGCCATTACTTATCAATATTAACATAGCTTTTTTTTAAAATGGAGAACCAGTATTAATATAGCTTTTTTTAAATGGAGAACTCATTCTAGGCTGTGGTTTTGATCCTGCTTTATTGATTGTCTCTGAGTGACAAGGAATATTGTTTAATTCCTCTGTAACACACCTACAAGGCTTTCCTATCTTTATTGCTTTTTAGTAAAGAAGTCAGTATTTTGGGGGAGAACTTGCCCTCATTTTCCTCCTCCTAATTCTGAAGCAAAAATAATGAAGACATAAACTCCAGCATTGTAAATTTTCAGTAGTTTAAATTAAATAGGTATAAAAGCATATATGACAGAACATATTGTTAGACATTAACTACTATCTAGATCTCATGTAAAGAATATATATGGATATATTTTTCATATTTTTCTTCTCTGTAGTATGTCTCTGATCCCTGAAATTGACAGGTGATATCACTTTGGCCATATGGTATTTTTCATTGCTCATTTTCCCCTGGAACTGATCTTATATTTAAGTTCAGCATTCAAGCAGACGCATATATGGAGGGATCATACTATACATATATTGTTTTTACAACAAACATAACAAAATTATGATATATGAGATCCTGGTATTCTGCTCTATAACAATCTTTCAAGGTGATTCTTAGGAATATTAATGTCTGAGAAATACGGTTCTTTGCTGCGTATGAGAATCATATCATAACTTTGCATTTTAATAATTCAAAATATAACTCTGGTATCATGGCCTGCAAAGGACTTCACTCAAATGGTGTGGTACATTGTGGAATCCTATAGCACCTAGCATTAGAATATGGGTATATATGGAGTGACATCTTATTTCTGATAGAAGGCATACAAATTTTCCTATCACTAGCATTATTCCCATACCCTGAAGAAAAGAGATCTCATTCTGAAGAACTATTAAGCAAAAAGAAAAACTAGAAATATATAATTACATCATATTCTTATATAGTAGATATTCTGTGAACATTTCACAAGGGTTTGCATATAATATACAATTAATAGACTATGCTAAAAGAAGTTTTTGCTTTTCCAACAGCCTTCTTGAATGCATTGTTAACCTCTTTGTTCCTCAAACTGTAGATCAGAGGGTTCAGCATAGGGATGACCATCATATAGAACACAGATGCCATTTTGTCTGTGTCCATAGAATGGTTGGAATTTGGCTGTAAATACATGAAGGTCATTGTTCCATAGAAGATAAAAACAGCTGTAAGGTGGGATGTACAGGTGGAGAAGGCCTTCTTCTGTCCTTCAGATGAACGGATCCTCAGGATGGCAACCAAAATAAACAGGTAAGAGCTCAAGATGACCAAGAGAGTGAAAAAAGTATCAAATGCTGCCAAGGTGAAAAGCACCATCTCATTTGTGTAGATATTAGAGCAAGAAAGAGCCAGAAGTGGGGGAATGTCACAGAAAAATTGATTGATCACATTAGAATGACAGAAGGAGAGGTGGAACGTAAAGGCAACATGGATAGAAACCTGCAGAAGTCCACAGATATAGGAGGCAGTGACCATTAAGATGCACACCGTCCTTGTCATAGTGGTGTTATAATGCAGGGGCTTACAGACTGCTGCATGACGGTCAAAGGCCATTGAGGCCAGGAGGAAACTTTCAACAGTGACAAAACCTGCAAAGAACATCTGAGTTGCACATTCATTGTAGGAGATGATCCTATCTCCTGTGAGAAGCCCTGCCATGACCTTGGGTGTGACAGCTGAAGCATAAACACAGTCGACCACAGAGAGGTTACTGAGGAAGAAGTACATGGGAGTGTGGAGTCGGGAGTCCACCAGAATCAACAGGACCATCCCTAGGTTCCCAACCAGAGTGATGAGGTAAATGAGGGTGAAGAGCACAAATAAGGGGACCTGCAGCTCGAGGGCATCTGTTAACCCCACCAGAATGAATTCAGTCACCTCTGAATTATTTTCCATCAAATTCAGATAGGAATTACCATAAGAAGCACATATGAAAACATGAGAATATTAATTATTCGAGTTGTATTATACTATGAAAGATGAAGTGTAAGACCCATCTTTAGTGAAGTCTTAGTATCTTTCGGTATCCTGAAATGGAAGGTAGCGATTTTCAAAAAGTTGAAGCAAATATGTATTTCTTTCTTTTAAGGTGACAATCATTATTTTCCACACAATTGTTTTGGCCTTTTTCTGCTATTGACCATGTCTTTCCTATAGTGTGAGGAGAGAGAATAGAGAAGACAGTAGGATTTGTTTTTGTTCTGGTCTAGAAACTGCATATCCACTCATATTTCATGGTGCCTCTGGTTGTACTCACCTCAGGGTGCTTAAGTGATAATGCACTGTACTACTGTGCTTAGTATGAGAGGTGGTCTTAGCCCAAGTGACCCTTCTGACTCTGGAATGTTGAGTGATCCTCATCTCTCCTGCAGTATCAGTCTTTCACATTCAAGGCAGGAAGGATGAAGCCCTGTTGGTAATGACAGCCAATGTGAAAGTCATTTTTGCCATCCCTAGTCTTATGTGCTAGTGAATTTGAAAATTCTTTGAGAATCATAATACTAATATTTTTAAAGAAGTAATTTCAGGCATTATGTGGCTTAACTCTGGTCTTCTTGGCTACTTTAAATTATTATGCTAAGAATACAGAGTGTGCAAACTTTGACATTCCTAAAGTAGCAGGCTAACAATGGTGATGGTCTAATAGATATTGCGAGGGTCACAACCCCTGAAATTGAGAAACAGAGCTGTAATCTCTGAAACAGAACTCCCACAGCACATTGAAATGGAAGAAATTTAGGAGAGTGTTCTCCTTTTAATCTAAACTCCACTAGACCCATTCACATGAGGTAAAAATGTTAGCATGGAAATCTCATTTCTGCAGAGCAGCACCATAGAGAGGAGAGAGGAGGAGACCACGAGTGACAATAGCAATCAGTGTCTCTGCTGCAGTTGTTTAACCTGTCTGAGATTTATGTCTTTCTTAATATCGTTTTCATTTGTAAAAAAAAATGTTGAGCTTTTTATCAGCACTTATAATTTTAACAGGCTGTGATTAAAAGTTTCTATAATACTTACGTTTTCCTTGGAAACAGAGAAAGGAGGGTACAAATTAAGGGGTCTGAGAACATTGTTTTAAAGTTCTCTTCCAGGAAAATGTCCTATGGGAGTCTCCTACCCTACCTGTGGCGCTCTGTGCTGTGGTACAGGATCTGGGCTTGAGCTTGCAAATATCAAGGCAGAGATGGCAGCTTTCAACAAGTCTCAGGGGAAACAGTGGTATGTGAGAGGGGATCTCTGGAGACCTCTGATCTCATGTTGGTCCCTAATTTGACTGTGTTTAGAGACAGCAGAAGATGGTGTGTGCATTTTGACTGAGAGTGTTTATGAGGACACAGGAAAATAGAATCTTTGAGAAACAAGGGCCCAATCACCCAATGAGCTGTGCTATAATAATGTTAGGCAACAAAATAAAACCTCATTAAAATCTCTGTATTCGATGAGGCCAGGAGTTTATGTAATCTTTCTCACCTCTAGTATTTCTTCTTTTAAGGTCCAGAACTCTTGCCAGGGCATATTTTTACTTTAACTCATTCTATTTTGTTTTAAAACAAAATACCCATTTGTCTTCCCATTAAAGAGCTGGTGTGGGCATATTTTTTCTCTCATTTGAGAAGTTTTTTTATCACTATGTGATAATTATACTCATTTGTGTAGTGAAATGTAATGTCTCAATACCTGTATATATCATGTAAATTTTATTGTGTAAATATACCTAGCATGTCTTTCATCCTAAATATCTTCCTTTTTTATTGTGAGAACATTCAAAATCCTGTGCTTTGGTTATTTAAAACATGTAATGCATTAAATTCACCTGTAATAATTCTACTGTGCAGTTGTGTTTAAATGAATAAGTTCTTTCTTCCTATAAAATTCAAGAAATGGGTCCATAGTTTTCCTTCATATATTTCAGTTCTAATCCCACTTCCCAGGGTAGAATTATCTCTTTGTCAATACCATCAAGTGTAGTTTAATGAATTAGAATTTTTCTAGCTCATATTATCCTCCTGGTACTTACAGCCTGTGCCAAATTAGTTAGTCTTGGCAAACTTTGGTGTATCACTTGGGAAAATATAATAATATTGTTCATCTCTTGTAGGAGAATAAGAAAATGTAATAAGATGACATGTAGAAAGCTATGCATGATATGAAGCATCAATGAAGAGATTAAATAATTTGGTGTTAGTACTTTGTCACCAATTAAAACAGATTTTGAAAGTGGAAGAAAAATAGTAGTGTTCAAATACTACAGCTACTTCCTATATTTCCCTGAAACTTTGAAGTTGGCAGAGTCGTCAACTCACTGTACAAAGGAACAAGAGAAGAAGCAGTGTATGTCATTTCTGAGCTGAAGTCCAGTGACATCTGTACAACTCATCTGTGGTCTCCCTACTCACCAGAGAAGCTGAAGAGGCTCTGTGTTTCAGAGTGTGTAGCTATAGTTGTAGTTGTCAAAGTCTCCCTTGACAATACTAGGAATGAATATCTACACAGAATTAAAAAAAAACCAAAACTCTTAAAATTTATATGGAAACATAATAAACCTAGAATAGTCAACACAATTCTAAGCATTAAAAACAATGCTGAAAACATCATTTTAGCTGATTTCAAATTACACTGTAGAACTATCATAGCAAAATCTGAATGGTACTGGTATAACATAACACATAAACCAATAGGATGGAGAAGAGACAGAGATACACTAATATAGTCGTCTGACCTTTGACAAAGGCACAAATGCTCCTCAAATAAACACATGAAATAGAAAGGTCTAGAACAGTGCCAATTTTATCCTGAGAAGCCAGTATCACCATGAGACAAATATCAGATAAGGGCATACTAAGAAAACAATATTATAAAGCAATATTCCTGATGGACATAAAAGCAAAACACAAATGAAATATTAACCTTTCACACTAAAAGCACATTAAGAAGTTTGTACAGCATGATAGAGTTGGCTGCATCCCGGGAATGAAGGGATGTTTCAACATGTGCACATCAATACACATGATTATCATCACTTAATAGAAATAAGGACAAATATCACAAGATCATCTCAATAAATTCAGACAAAGCATTTGGTTAAACTCAGCATCTTTTTTTGTGTTAAAAGTACTGAAGATATTAGGTAAAGAAAGGATTAACCTTGAAATCATAAAGGCTACAAATGACAAACACATAGCTAATATCCTACTGAACATTGAAAAGCTGAAAGCAGTTCCTCTGAAATCAGGAGTAAGACTAGGATGAACCCTTTCAACACTCCTATTTGCTATTGTACATAAAGTTTTACCCAAAGCAATGAGGCAAGAGGAGGAAATTAAAGGGATACTAGCAGAAAAAGAACTGAAATGATCCGTTTGCAGATAATTATTCTATTTTTAGAAGATGCAATAATTTCTACAATGTCTTTTTTTTATTGAGTATACAGAGATATAAATGAGAGGGAAACATTATCAAACCATCAATAACCAATGTATATATACTTTGTTATCCAGGGGTAATGCCCAAACATGGATGACCACCTTGGGTTTCACCTGTTGCAGTTTCCCCCAGAAGAACTCTTGCGTAAAATGGGTATCTCACGGAGGAATAACATCTGCTTCTGAGATGGTTTCCCTATATTCCCATTCTCCAGTAACCTAGGAGTTCTTCAAATACCCTCTCCCCACCACTCCCCCTCCCTATGCCTCCAAGTATTCTAGGGAGCCATCCCCCTATTATGCTGAGAATCATACAATTTGAAGTTATTGTTAGGTTAGCCATCTACCCTACTGCTTCCCCATGTATTCTAGCTCCCACAGATGAGAGAAACCATTCAGCCCTTGAGTCTCTGAGATTAGGATACTTCACTTAGCATAATTCCTTCCATCTCCATCCATTTGATATCAAAAGCCATAATATCGTCTTCTCTAATGGCAGAGTAGTATTCCATTGTATATATGTACCAAAGTTTTTGTATACACTCATCGAGTGAGGGGCATCTGGGTTGGTTCCATAATCTAGCTATAGTAAATTGAGCTGCTATAAACATTGATGAAGCCACATCACTATAATACGATGATTCTAACTCTTTGGGGAAAATACCCAGGAGTGGGATAGCTGGGTCATAAGGTGGTTCCATCCTTAATTGTTTGAGGATTCTCCACACTGCTTTCCATAGTGGCTGAACCAGTTTGCAGTCCCACCAGCAGTGTAACAGTGTTCCTCTTTTCGCACAGCCCCTCCAACATCTGTTATTGTTAGAATTTTTCATTTTTGCCACTCTAACAGGAGTGAGGTGGTATCTCATTGAAGTTTTGATTTACATTTCCCTTAAAGCTAATGATGTAGAGCATTTTCTCATATATTTGTGGGCTTTCTGGGCTTCCACTGGAGAGAAGTTCCTTTTGAGATCTTTAGCCCATTTTTGATTGGATTATTTGTGAGTTTGGAGTTTAGTTTCTTTAGTGCCCTGTATTCTGGATATTAGCCCTCTGTCCTAGGTGTACCACGCAAAGGTTTTCTCCCATTCTGTATGTTCCCTCTTGATGCTCTTGACTAGCACTTTAGCTGTGCAAAAGCTTATTAGTTCAAATGCATCCCATTCATTTATTCTTGATTTTACAGCCTGATCCATGGGAGTTTTGCTAAGGAAGTAGCTGCTGACTCCTATATGGTGTAGTGATGACCCTACTTCTTTTTCTAGTAAGTTTAAAGTTGTTGGTTTAATATCCAGGTCTTTGATCCATTTTGATTTAATTTTTGTGCAGGGTGAAAGATAAGGATCCAGCTTCAGTTGTCTACATGTGACTGTCCAGTTTGTCCAACACCATTTGTTGAACAGGCTATCTTTCTTCCACACTATGCTTTTGCCCCATTTATCAAATATCAAATAGTTAAAGATATGGGGGTTTGTCTCAGGATCTTCTATTCTGTTCCACTGATCTTCGGTTCTGTTTTGATACCAATAACAAGCTGTTTTTCCTACTACGGCTCTGTAGTATAATTTCAGGTCAGGGATTGAGATACCCCCTATTTCTTCCTTTCTTTAGAGTAGTGTTTTGGCTAGTCTGGGTCTCCTGTTATTCCATATGAACTGGCAAATTGCTTTTTATATACCTGTGAAGAATGCCATAGGTATCTTGATGGGGATTGCATTGAATCTGTATAGGGCTTTGGGTAGAATGGCCATCTTTAATATATTGATTCTGCCTAAACATGAGCATTGAATGTTTTTCCATCTACACAGGTCTTCTGTAATTTCTTTTTTTAGTGTTTGATAGTTTTCTTTGAATAGATCCTTAATATCCTTTGTAAGGTTAATACCCAAGTATTTCATTTTTTTGGAAGTGATGGTGAATGGGAGAGATTTCCTGATTTCTTCTTCTGTGGATCTGTTGCTGAAGTAAAGAAACGCTAGTGATTTGCTGGAGTTGATCTTATAGCCAGCTACTTTGCTGAAAAGACCTATAAGCTCTAGGAGTTTTCTGGTCGATGTTAGTGGGTCTTCTAGGTATAGAATCATGTCGTCAGTGAATAAACATAACTTAATTTCCTCTTTTTCCTATATGAATACCCTTGATTTATTTCCTTGTCTTGCCTGATGGCTCTGTCAAAGGTTTCAAGGACTATATTGAATAAGAGAGGGGATACCGGTAAGCCTTGTCTAGTATCTGAATTCAGTGGAAATGCTTTCAGCTTTTCTCCATTGAGGATAATGTTGGCAATGGGTTTGTCGTAAACGGATCTGACATAATTGAAGTATCTTCCCTTGATCCCTATCTTTTCCAAAGTTTTGAGCATAAAGTGGTGTTGAATTTTATCAAATGCCGTCTCTGCATCAATTGAGATGATTATATGGTTTTTGGTTTTAATTCTGTTTATATGGTGAATTACATTTATTAATTTGTGTATATTGAACCAGCCTTGTTTTCCTGGCATGAAGCCCACTTGATCATAATGTATTATATTTTTAATGTGTTTTTGCATCCTATTAGCTAAAATTTTATTAAGGATTTTTGCATCAATGTTCACCAGGGAAATTGGTCTGTAGTTTTCTTTCCTTGATGTGTCTTTGTTGGGCTTTGGAATCAGTGTAATGTTTGCTTCATAGAAAGTGTTTGGGAGTGTTCCCACTCTATCAATTTCCTGGAAGAGCTTGTAGAGGATCGGTGTTAGTTCTTCTATGAAGGCTTGGTAGAATTCTGCCGTATATCCATCTGGACATGGGCTTTTCTTTTTTGGGAGAGCTTTGATTGCTTCTTCAATTTTGCTTTCTGTGATAGGTTGGTTGAGGTTTTCAATGTCCTCCTGTGTTAAAGAGGGGATGTCGTGTGTGTCCAAGAACCTGTCCATGTCTTCCAGATTATCGAATTTGGCAGAGTATTTTTTTTTTGGAAGAAGAAAATTTATTTTTGTTACAGGTTTGAACATTTAGCCATGTCTGCTTTTAATAAAATGACAAAGTACTAGGAAAGCATTGCTTTATTATAGTATGACATTTAACGAACATTTAGTGATATGTTTCTGCTCTGGGATGTGACACTGGTTACCAAACTTTGTTGTATATTGGAATCACTTTGGGGATACGCTTTTAAAACTATTGTTGCCTGGTTGCCACTCCAAGATGTGTTAACAAGGGTGGACTAGTCCTCAGGAGTCTTAAAAACTTTCCTGGTGATGTGACTGTGCAGCCCTATTTGGGAACCAAGGGCTCCATACTTAGTGCCAGAGGGCAGCCAGTTGGGGGAAGCATAGTACCCATCATTAGCACTTGATCATGTCCCAATCATATCCCTTTAAAAGCAGTAAAGACTTTGTGATGGAAAAGGAATTTAGCTAACCTAGTATAAAAATCTGAAATCAGAGGAGAAAGAAGTTGGATTATTTCTGGAAAAATCAGATCCATGAAGTTTAAAAGTTGTGCTAAAGAACCTATTTTGACATTTTAAAGTATTAAAAAGACATTTGGGCAAGATCAGTTATAATCTTAAATATTTCATAGTAGCTGTCATTAATATGTCATTTAAATGCACATTTTGGGTTAGCACAGTATGTTGACAAAGATTTCACATTATTACTGAAGAGCAGACATGGCTTTCTGGAGCAGGTGAACCATTATGGGATAAACTGGTGCAAATTCTTTGCCTTCTCTACTTCTCACTGATTGAACATAAGCCTCCAGGGCTCCCCTGATAATCTGATAATCTTCTGTATCTTGGATGAGTCTGTGGTGATATCCCCATTTTCGTCTCTGATTTTGTTGATTTGCTTCCTTTCATTCTTCCTTTTGGTGAGGTTGGCAAGGGGTCTGTCGATTTTGTTGACTCTTTCAAAAACCAACTCTTAGATTTGTTGATAGTTTGTATAGTTTTTTTGTTCTCAATTTCGTTGATTTCAGCTCTGATTTTGGTAATTTCCTGTCTTCTGTTAGATTTAGGTTTGGACTGTTCCTCCTTTTGTAGTCGTTTGAGTTGAAGCATAAGGCTATTAATCTGATCTCTTTCTAGATTTTTGATGTATGCATGCAGTGCTATAAATTTACCTCTTAAGAAAGCCTTCATACTGTCCCAGAGGTTTCGGTATGTTGTTTCCTCATTTTCGTTCAATTTCAAAAACTTCATAATCTCTGTTCTCATTTCCCCTTTTACCCATCCTTCGTTTAAGAGGTAATTATTCAATTTCCAAGTATTTGAATAGTTTCTGTTGTTTCTCTTGTTGTTGATTGCTAAGATCATAGCATTATGATCTGAGAGAATACATGGGATTATATCCACTTTTTTATTTGTTAAGATTATCCCGGTGGGAAAGGGAAGGGAGGGATAAGGGAGGGTAATTGGAGGGGGGCACTCCTGGAGATAATTGCAATATCCAGAATATTTACACATTTTATACACATTTTATATTATTTTGTTAAAATCGTGTAAGGTTGTTCAAAAAAAAAAAAAAAAAGATTATCCCGGTGAACTAGGATGTGGTCTAGTTTAGAGAAAGATCCATGGGCTGATGAAAAGAAGGTAAATTCAGCTGTCTTAGGATGGAATATTCTGTAAATATCTGTTAAGTCCGATTGATTAATAGAGTAGTTCATATTGGAGACATCTTTATTGATTTTTTTGTTTTGATGATCTGTCTAGAGTTGATAATGGTGTGTTGAAGTCCCCCAGGATTATTGTGTTGAGATCAATGAGGGGATTAATGTCCTTAAGGACTTTTTCCATATATTTGGGGGGTTGTAATTGGGGGCATAAGTGTTGATTATCGTTATATCTTCTTGGTGAACTGTCCCTTTTAGTATGATAAAGTGACCCTCTTTGTCCTTTCTGACTAGTTTTAGTTGGAAATTAGTTTTGTCAGAAATTAGAATCGCAACACCAGCTTGCTTTTTTGGGCCATAGGTCTTGTAGACATTTTGCCATCCTTTCACTTTCAACCTGTGTCTATTTTTGAGTGTCAAATGTGTCTGTTGCAGGCAACATATTGTTGGATTTTGTTTTTTGATCCAGTGGGTCAGTCTGTGTCTTTTAATTGGGGCATTGAGACCATTCACATTCAAGGATAGAATAGATATGGGAGGCTGATTCACAGGCTTTGTATTGGTTACAGAGTTTTGAGTCATCTTGAAAGTCTTTTTTTGTGTAGTATGATAATTGACTTGCCCTTGTTTAAGGATTTAGCATATCTTTGGCATCTTCTTCAGAATGGAGGCCATCTTTGAGAATGTTCTGTAGAGCCGGATTTGTGTTCATGTATCTTGGTAGCTTGAGTTTATCGTTGAAGTATTTAATTTCCCCTTCATATTTGAAGCTGAGTTTTGCCGGATATATTATCTTTGGGTTGAAGTTGTTATTTTGTAACACATGAAAGAAAGATATTGTTCCAAGCTCTTTTGGCCTTCATTGTTTGCTCTGAAAAGTCCATAGTGATCTGAACTGTTTTGCCTGTGAATGTGATTTGGGGCTTTTCTCTAGCAGCTTTTAGAATTCTCTCCTTGATTTCTCTGTTATTCATTTTGTATATGATATGTCTTGGCAAATTTCTCAATTGATTAGGTCTATTTGGAGTTCTGTAAGCATCTTGTATGTGATAATCTGAATCGATAGTAAAATGAGGGAAGTTCTCACTTATGATTTCACTTGAAAGATTTCTTAAGCCTCTTGTTCGCTGTTCAGAGTTTTCCTCCAGGCCTGTTATGCCTCATTTCATCAAATATTACTTGGAAGTTCTGATTATGTAATATAAACTGTTTATCTTGCTTATCTTCTTTGAATTCTACATTGTTTAGCCGATCCTCATTGTCCGATACTAGTTCTTTGAGAGCTGATGTTCTGTTTTTAGTAGAGTAAGCTCTGGTGTTGGTTTCTTCCAGAGAGGATTTGGTTTGATTTACCGTGTTTTTCAATCCTGATAGCTCTGCTACATCTCTTTTCAGGATTTTTATATCTTTGTATAGCTGATCTTTCATCTCCTGGAACTGTTCCCTTATTTCTCTGTAGAAGTTGTCCCTCATCTCTTGAAATTGCTGTCTGAACTCTTTCCTTATTTCATCTCTCAATTCTTTGATTGCATTACTAATCATAACGCTGACACAATGCCTTTGGCTTTCATCTAGGGCTCCAGCCATGGAGTCCTTTGGTGGAGAGCTGTGGGGTTGAGGAAGTGAATTATTTCCCCTTTTCCTCATTTTTGAGTCCAAGAGAGTGACTTGTACTTCAAGAAAGTTGCTCTTGGTGGAGTAATTGGAGCTTCTTATGGCTTTGTTTTGTTGTAACGGGTTACTTTGAGAGAGATCTCACAGCGAATTATGAGAGCAAGCCAGTGCCCATTTTGAAGCGTGTCTGTTTCTTCAGATAGCAGGGTCTCTCCGAAAGTGGGGAGAAGGGATGACTAGGAATTCAAGGAGGTGAGTTGGGGAGGTAAAAATTCACTCTTGCCTTCGAGTAAAGAGGAACAAGGGATTGTGGGGAGTAGGTTATTTTATTAGGACTAAGAAAAACATAGGATTGAGATGCAGGAAGGGTAAAGATTTTGGGTGAGGGTGAGAGAAAAATGCTTACATTTAGGGATTATCAGAGTAGAGGGGAGGAAGAGGTTACCATGGGGTGTAGTTATCTTCACTCTCCAGAAGCTGAGTCTATCATGCTATCATGAAACATTTTCCTGGTTGGGATCCAATGTTATAGGGGTAGCGGTAGGGATTAAAAAGACTTAGAAAGAGTATTAGCCAAGTACCAATACATACACACAAATAAATATTTACATCCATCAACACTAACTTCAGCATTAACCGTACAGCTAGAAAGAGGAAAGAGAGAGAGAGAAAAAATCTTTATAATAAAAAAACTTAAAAAATAAAATAAAATAAGATAAAATAAAAAAAGATAAAATAAAAATAAAAAATAATGAAATAAAAATTTAAAAGCTAAAAAAGTAAAAGAAAATAAAAATAAAAAATTCTTAATGAAATCTTGGATCTATAGACAATGAGGACATCTCTGGGACCTCAATACGAATGTTTCTCAGTCTGTCGCCCCCAGTGGGCCTTCTCCTGGTACAAATATCACTCCCCACAATGTGTGAGCTTGGCCGATGACTGTTTTAGTTAGGAATGGGACCCGATCAGCAACGGTATCTGTGGCTCTGCTCACAACTGCAGTCCAGGCTGCTCCTTGCAGCCCCGCCCCTGCAGCTGTCCGGAATTGTGACCAGCGAGCACGCGGAACATAAGGGAGCCTGTCAGCATTCCTTGCCGAACAGGCAAAGACCCCCTATTTCTCGTCGCTTGGACAGTCACTCTGTAGCCCCGCCCCTGTAGCTGATGGGAAATCGAGTCCTGGAAGACCCAACGGTGGCCCGCCCACCCAGGCACCCCAGGGGGTGACATCCCAGCACAACTCTTGCTCCCCGCAGAGGGTGAGATTGGCAGGCATCTGCTTAATTGGGGTCAGGATGGGATCAGCAATGAAATCTGTGTCTCTGCTCAAACCCACTGGATCAGCTTCTGCTGCTTGCAGCCCTGCCCCTGCAACTGGTCCGGAATTGTGACCAGCGAGCATGCCACAATAAGTCTTCTAGAGCCGACAATTGAGCAAAGTTCCAGCATATAAAACTACCATAATTTTTTTATGCACCAATAATGAATCTTCTGAAAAAAAATGGAAAATGTTTCCTTTCACAATACCCTTAAAAAATAAAATGGCTACAAATAAATGCAACCCATGAGGTGAAAAAATTCTACAACGAAAATTAGAGATGAATGAGGAAGAAATTGAAGAAGATATCTGAAGAAGGAAAGACTCCTCATGTTCTTGCATAGGAAGAATTAATATTGTTAAAATGGAGTTATTATGAAAAATGACATGGAGAGTCAATACCATTCCCACCAAAATAACAATGACATTCCATGCAGGAATAGAAAAAACACTGTTATAATTCTTATGGAACAATAATAGACCCAGAATAGCCAAAATAATTTTTAGCCTTAAAAGCAATGCTGGATGTATCAGAGTACCCAATCTCAAATTATGCTACAGAGCTGTAGTAACAAAAACAACATAACAGCACATATACCAAGGAATAGAATAAACAGTGCAATAAGTAAAAAAAGATACATTGATCTTATGCATGGAAAGGGCACCAAACATGTTAGAGAAAATATATCCTTGTTAAATGGTGTAAGGAAACTGGATATGCATATGTAAAAGTGTGAAATTAGATACCTATGACTCACCTTACACAAAAGTCACCTCAAAGTAGATCAAAGTCTTAGGAATTAGAGCAAAAATTTCGCAACAGTAGGAAGAACATATAGAGTCAACATTTTAATATAGGTTCATGCACAGATTTCTTAATATGCATCCAGAAGTTCAAGAAATGATCAAATAATTAATAACTGGAATTCCATCAAATTCAAAACCTTCTGCAATGAAAATGAAAAAGTTAAGAACATGAGGAGAGACACGAATGGGAGAAAATCTTTGCTAGGTACTCTTCTGGTAGGGATTCATAACCAGAATACACTAATAATGGAAAACAGCAACAATACAAATAATAATAAATGCAGGTGAGGATGCAGGAGGAAAGGAATACTTGTATATTATTCTTGTGACTACAAATTAGTACAATTGCTATGGAAGTCAGTGTGGAGATTCCTCAAAAGGGTAGGAATGGAATCAGTGTTTGATGTAGCTATTCTGCTCCTCAGTATTTATCCTAAGGAGCTACAATCAACATACTATAGCAATATATACATACCAATGTTTACAATAATACAATTCACAAGTTCTAATTTATGGAACCAGTAAAACACATCAACAGATTATTGGATAAATCAATTATGTTCAGGGAGTTTTGTTCATTGATAAAGAAAAATGCAATCATGTTACATGCTGGTAAATGGCTGGAACTGGAGATGATCATGCTAAGTGAAATAAACTACACTAAAAATCAAAGTTGCGTATTTTTCTCATATTTGAAAGCTAGGGAGAAAAAAGGAATGAACAAGATGGATTTCCCAATAATTTAAAGATGTCCATTAGATTAGAGGAAGGGATTTAGGTTATGGAGAACAGGAGGAAAAGAGACAGTATTGTGGAATAAAAAAAACAAATTATACTATGTGTATATATGAATATATAATGAATTCTTCTTATGCTTAATTAAATGCTCCAACCAATAATACAATTATTATAGTAAAACATCTCCTAGTTATCACTTGGGAGATCAAAAGAGAAATTAAAAGAAACTTATGAATCAAGAATGCTCCATTCTGTCTTACCAACTCTCCATTGCGTCTCTATCCTTGGTTAAGTATTTTTCCTGTATTCACCACCTGTGAGTATTAATTAACTAGTTGTTTGCTATCTGCAGATGCTCTCATTTTGTCCACAGTTCATTTGAGTGTAGAAATCTGAATTGGTATTAATTTGCCTGATCCTTTGGAAAAATGTGACTCCACTCTCCACTGACTTCTACATTTTTTGATGGGAACTCAGGTATAGGTCTAACTATGATTAATTTGTAGATTTTTCTTTCAGGCATCAAACCTTTTTGTCATTCTCTTTGATTTTTTTATAGGTCTATGCTAGGATTTCTCAGTCTTTCTTGCTTATTTGTTTAATATATTTTAAGTTTTCCATCTCTTTTTTAAGCGGTATTTTGAACTGTTTTAAAAATCAACGTTTGCATGGTAAATCTGAATTCAGCTTTTTGGAGGTGAATATTTATCCAATCCAATGAAAAATTTTATGATTCTTTTGATAATATATAATTGGAATAAAGGAATACAATTGATTTGTGAATGTTGATTGAACAATTTTAAAGTAATCCTCTCCATGGTAATTCTGAATTCAATTTTTTAATTTAATATATAATTGTTCATTGAAAAATTTTATAAATTTTTTGGTAATGTATAATTTAGTTCAGGGATTTTCATGTGCTTTCTTTTTATATATCGTTGTTAATTAGTGAGCATATATTTTTCTTTCATTTACTGCCTGCTCTGGTTTTGTGGATATATTTTCTCTTATCACTTTTAAGTATTTTAAGGACATTTATTTTATAGTTTATGTATTACATTATGATTTATATATATATATATTTTAATTTTTATTCAATACACATGGTCTTACAACTTGGAATGGTTCATCATCAAGCCATCAAGAACAAAAGTGTAATGACAGAGCAAGCCAATATTGGAGCCAGACCATGGTTTGCCCTCTTTGGGTTCCCCATGGTTCCATGTTTCACTTTACTTAAGACCCAAGTTGATTGGACTTCTCCTGGAAATCAGAGGTTCCCCTCGGATTAGATTCACCCATACTATCTCTTTCTGGTCACCTCAATGTCCTTCCTATTCCCTTACCCCCTCACTAGGTCCCCCAGGAATCTTAGCACAGTTCCCCATGATCATGTAAGAATTCATACAAGATGAGGTAATTGTTAGGTTAGCCATCTAATGTACTGATTCTGTTTATGTTCTAGCATACGATTTATTTTTTATTGATATATAATATGTGTGTTCTCTTGGGTCTGGTTTGTTTTGTTTCTTGAATTTCTGTACTTTTATTTATTGATAAATTTCTCCTATATTTAATTTCTCTTGTATTTAATATACTTAATTATTTGAAAAATCTCCTTGTGATGACCTATTTTGTTTCCCTTTAATGTAGAAGACTTCTCTATTTATTGCTTCTGCAGTTTGAAGGGCCTGAATTCCTAATACTCACGGGTCTTATTTTAATGAGTCATTTTTGTTTGGTGTAGCTTGCCTTATTTTGTTCAAGTGAATGATTCAAATTCTTTTCTTAACTTCAAGTATGAGGAGCTGATATGGAGACAAATCAAATGGGGATTCAGGGATCTAATTTAACCTTCAGTCATTGGAAGGAATCACATGTAGATTCTACTTTTTCCAGGGAATGTATCCTGCATGTGTATGCTCCTTTTTTTTCACCTGAGGGAATATTTTTCTCAAGGGATCACTAGTTTATTTTAGCTGTGAGAAGATCTCTGTCATTTGATAAATTTTTTAAAAAAATTTCTGGGCAACAGATATTTGTAAATAAAATTTGAAGTCATGTATATATTTTTAAATGCATTCTATGTAATTTGCATGTTTAGTGTCGTGGAAGAGTTTTCTGATTATTCAGTTGTTTCATGGGCATCTTACTGATGGAAATTAATTTGTTTCTATTTTAAAATATCACAGTGAATTTACTTAAATCAATTAATATTTTAATTACTCTCAAATGTTTAGTCAAATCAAAAGGTTCAAACTTATTTACATGTTTAAAGAGAAGTGAAGAGTATCACTAAGGTGATTACATGGAAATTTTCTTCCATTAGTACTTTAAAGCTGCTTATGAGAACTACATGAAAGGTCTGGGTTCATAATGCATTTATTTCCTGGTAATCTCAAAGAAGAATGAGGTGATTCTGTGACTGAGGTCAGAACGTGAATAATTTCTTTATTAGTTGTCTTATACAAAGTCAGAGAAATTTGTCCTTGTTTTGGTTTCCTCAGAAGGCATTTACCTGTGGAATGTGTCCCTGGGTGGATAGATGTGGGCCCGTCTGCAGGTCTATGTTGAAAAATTCCATAATTTGAAGAAGTGGAGAAAAGAATTGAGGTAGTTGTCCAGATAGATGGACAGAGGAATGATGTGGTCCAATTCTTTATTACTTTGCTGAAGGTGTATTGAATATACTTTACATATATTTCTTTATAGCACGCCAAGCTTTATACTAAATTCCTGACATGAACTATTCATTAAATGTCACCTAACCTTATGTGGTAAGTGTCATTATTATGCACATATTGAAAGAAAAAGAAACAGACACAAGAGAGAAGTTACATGATTTGAATACATTATCTCCTACTGGAGATTTTGATCTTAAATATTGTATTAGTACAATTCAAAGTGACTTCTTTGGAGACGAGAATTCATGAACCAATTTTCTTATGGTTGTAATGCAGCTGGTGATCTCTTTTCTAGACATTTATCTTCCCTGTTAGAATTCCTCAGAGAAAAAGTTTTGTTCTTTGATCTGGCTTTGTAAGGACCGATAACACTCTGTGAATTTTCTTTGAGAAGTAAATACCTTCACTGTCAGTATATAGCACTATGTGTGGCACACAGTGAATATTTACAAGGATGGAAGTCCCCATACCCTCAGCTTACCATTCTGGCCAGAGGCCCAATGGAGACAGAAGAGTGTTATTCATTTCCTTTTACTCTATTTTCACAATTACAGGTTTCCATGCAAGGATTGGGCTTCCTGATCTTAATTGTCTTTGTGGTTTGTTTCACATCAATCATTTTCTACATCTTGAATTTCATGACAGTCCAGAATCCTGCAGGGTGCAAGGTGGAGTGCATCCTTAAATATAGGCTTTGAGTGATACTAACATCAGTGGGATGAATGCAGAGAGAATACTGTGGGATGATGTTACATTTGTCTTCCACCTAGGCACGTAGAATAAGAAGCCCTTGACGCTGTGCCAGTTATTATGGATCCAGTTTGGCTTTGATTCACTTATTAAGACTCAGTTCTTGTGGTATATACATACCATGGAATTTTACACAGCAATTAGAAACAATGATATTGCAGCCTTTGACGGTAAATGGATGGCTATGGAAGAAATCATGCTGAGTAAAATCAGCTTAACCCAGAGAACCAAGGGTCGAATGTTTCTACTCATCTGTGGAGGCTGGATCTAGACCCTGGTCATTGAGAAAGGTGGTCTATTATTGTGTGTTAAATCCAGATAAGGTGTAATGTTATACAACCTAATACTTTTTTAGAGATATTGTGGGAAGGGGAAGGGAAGGATAAGGGTGGGTTATTGGGGGGGCACTACTGGGGGTAAATCTAATATCCAGAATCTATACATATTTTATATTATTTTGTTAAAAAACTTGTATGGTTGTACAAAAATAAATTTCTCAATTAAAAAAAAAGACTCAGTTCTCTCACTCCCTCTCATTTACTCAGTAGTGTAACCACCAGTCCCTCATTTTCTCATTATTTAATTTTATATTACACTTATTTAACAGAACAATAATTTAATGATTCCTGTAATAACTGAGCTGGGCAGAAATGAGAGGTCTGAATTTTGAGCTGATGCTTCTCCTCACAAATGAACAATTCCCATTACATACCAGTCTGAGAGTCTGTTTTCTTAAAATTTGAAACAAAATCTGGCTGTATTTTTGATTGTGGCTGATTGAATGTCTCTGAGTGACTAAGAGTATTATTTCATTCCTTTGTAATATAGCTGAAAGGGTTTCTAGTCCTTGTTGATTTTGACTTTAGAAGTCAATATTATGGTTAATAGTTTGAGGAAGGATTTGCCCTCATTTTCTTCCTGCTATTTCTATACCAAAAAACAAGACATAAATTTTCAGTTTCATAAATTTGTGGTCATTTTTATTAATAAGCTATAGAAGCACATTTGACAGGATGTTTTGCTATATAATATGTTTGTTTGACACAAACTACCATCTAGAACTCAGGTAAAGAATAAATAAGAACATTTTGCATCAATTCTTGTTCTATGAGCTCTGTCTCTCTGATAACGAAATAAAAAATTAGTTTGGTAATATGGTATTTTTCATTTTTCAAACTCTTCTTGGGATTGTTGTTATATTTAAGCTCAGGGTAATGCTGTAGCATACTATGAATTTATGGATTTTGATCAAATGTAAAATGAGGATATTTTGAATTAAATCTTGGTTTTCTGAACTTTAACAATCTTTCAAAGTGATATGGAAGGGTAATAATGTCTGAGAACAATGGTCTTATACTGTATATGCAAATCATGGTATCTTTTTTGCATTTTAAGACTGGAAAACATGTCTGTTATCATATACATATGAGGATTATCTGCAAAGGACTTCACTCTAATGTGTGGGAGTATAGGATCCTATCATATCTAGTATTAAAATCTCAATTTTAAAATGGGAGAGATATTATATATCTGATAGAAGACAGCCTGAATTTCCTATCACCCAGTTGTATTGCCAAATGAAGAGAAGAGGTCTCTCATTGTGAAGAACTGCTAAGAGAAAATAGAAAGAAGAAAATTTATAATCACATAATATTCTTAGATACTGGGGATCCAGTGAAGGTTTCACATAGTTCACAAGCAATATGCAAATAAAAGACTAAGCCCAAGAGGACTTTGCTTTTCCAACTGCCTTCTTGAATGCACTGCTGACCTCTTTGTTCCTCAAGCTGTAGACCAGGGGGTTCAGCATGGGGATGATCATCGTGTAGAACACAGATGCCATTTTGTCTGTGTCCATAGAATGGCTGGAATTTGGCTGTAAGTACATGAAGATGATGGTTCCATAGAAGATGGAAACAGCTGTGAGGTGGGACGCACAGGTGGAGAAGGCCTTCTTCTGTCCCTCAGATGAATGCATCCTCAGGATAGCAACCATAATAAGCAGGTAAGAGCTCAAGATGATCAAGAGTGTGGAAAAAACATTGAAAGCTGCTAGTACAAATAGCACAATCTCATTTGTGTAGATATTAGAGCAAGAAAGAGCCAGAAGTGGGGGAATGTCACAGAAAAAGTGTTTGATCACATTGGAATGACAGAAGGAGAGGTGGAATGTGAAACCAACATGGATAGAAGCTTGCATAAGTCCACAGATATAGGAGGCAGTGACCATTAGGACACACACAGTCCATGTGATGGTGTTGGTGTAATGCAGGGGCTTACAGACTGCTACATGACGGTCAAAGGCCATTGAGGCCAGGAGGAAGCTTTCAACAGTGACAAAGCCTGCAAAGAAGAACATCTGGGCTGCACATGCATCATGGGATATTATCTTATCCTCTGTAAGAAACCCCACCATGACCTTGGGTGTGACAGCTGAAGCATAAACACAGTCGACCAGAGAGAGGTTACTGAGGAAGAAGTACATGGGAGTGTGGAGTCGGGAATCCACCAGAATCAACAGGACCATTCCCAGGTTCCCAACCAGAGTGATGAGGTAAATGAGGGTGAAGAGCATAAATAAGGGGACCTGCAGCTCGAGGGCATCTGTTAACCCCACCAGAATGAATTCAGTCACCTCTGATATATTCTCCATCAAAGTCAGTTGGGAATTATCATAAGAAGCACCTATTAAAAGATAAGAAAGCAAATTATGCTCTGGAAAGCAGTGTGGAGAATCCTCAAAAAACTAGGGATGAGCCCACCATATGACCCTGCTATTCCTCTCCTGGGTATTTTTTCAGGGGATTTAGAATCAGCATACTAGAGTGACACAGCAAAATCGATGTTCATAGCAGCTCAATTTACAATAGCTAAATTATGGAAACAACCCAGATGTCCCTCACTGGATGAATGGATCCAAAAACTGTGGTACAAATACACCGTGGAGTTTTACTCAGCAAGTAGAAACAACGATATTGCAGCCTTTGAAGGTAAATGGATGGCTATGGAAGAAATTATGCTGAGTGAATTCAGCATAACCCAGAGAACCAACGGTTGAATGTCTTCACTCATCTTTGGAGGCTGGATCTAGACCCTGGCCATTGAGAAAGGAGGTTTATTATCATGTTTTAAATCTGGATAAGGTGCAATGTCATACAACCTAATGCATTTGTAGAGATGCATTGGGAAGGTGGGGAGAGGGATAAGGGTGGGTAATTGGGGGGTTCTTGTGGGTAAATCCAATTTTCAGAATTTATGTATACATTATATTATTTTATTATAAGGTTGTTTGTTCAACAAATAAATATCTGAATAAAAAAATTAAAACAGAAAAATCCATGTATACATGGAGATTGAATAATACCCTATTAAATGAAGAATGGATCCAAGAAGACATGAGAGCAAAAATCAAGAATTTTTTGGAGGCAAATGAGAATGAAGACACAACATATCAAAACCTCTGGGACAGCATGAAAGCATTCTTAAGAGGAAAATTTATTGCACTGAGTGCCTACATTAAAAATCAGGAGAGATCATGAATAAACGAGCTTATGCTTCACCTTAAATCCCTACAAAAGGAAGAGCAATCTGTGTGTTTGTCTTCCACTCCACTGGCTCCCTCGTTGAATCTCCTCACTACACTCAAGGACAAGCAGTATCTCTTGGTCATTGTTTGCTCCCCAGCATTTTCTACAGTGCCCAGAACATAGGACAGAGGTTTAATAAGCACACACACTGGAATCCAATGAACCAACCACATCCATAGCCTCAAGGGAATGGTACCCCACGCCTTCTCTGTTTCCCACGTGTGTAGGAACTGCCAAACTTGGAAATGCTGTGAGTCAAGACACACAGCTGAGAGGCTGAGGCCAGCAAGAGGACCACACACTCAGGTGAACCTCTTTGTGAACCACATCGCTTGGTCAAGCCTGAATATTATTTGAATATTGTGAACTTGGCATTGCTCATTCAGTGACTGGGGTGGGGCAATGACAGTGGGGTTTGGGTTGCAGTTTGCAGCCTTGTCCCTTTGGGGGGCACAGGGAAGCTATTCCAGCACATGGAGACTTACCTGCTATTTTTTTCTTTCTCCCCCAGGGGAAAATTGTGAGGCTAATAATTACTCTACAATTTACCTCATTTGTGATCCAAAGGAAAGTGTTTCACCCTTTCACTCATTCATACAACACTTATTACTAAGTGCCTGCTATGTGTCAGGCATCAGTGGATTCATCAGTGACCCAAACAATTATCCCTGCCCTCAGGGAGCTTCACTCTAATAGGAGAAGAAGGACCAGACTGATAAACATGGGAAATGAATCCATCGCACAGTTCACTGGAAGATGAGTGTTAGAGAAAGAAAGAAAAGCCGAGCTGGTCAGAGGGTTCCATCTATCAAGGTATGCATCTCAGAACATAGGAGCAAGCTGAATCCTGCTGGACTGCCTGCTCTGGAGTTTCCAACCAGCTGGGGTTGGATGCCTGTTCCTTAAAGCCCAAAGCACCCTGACTGGCTCAGGCAGGTGCCTTGGTGGACTTCCTTGAGAGCAAAGTTTATTTCCATCTGGTCATCTGTTCCCTTGGCAAGGAAGAAGAGTGGCAAGGAGATGTCAATAGCTGCACATAATCTAGGGGAACCTCAGACATGTGTGGGAAAGGGGAGTGGAGGAGAAGGACTGGGAGAGGGAGGAAGGATAAGGAGGAATCTAGGCAGACAATCAACAATGTAGCATATGCTTTGTCCCCTGAGAATCCAAATAATACTTATGCAATCATTTAAATGTGGAAAATTCATAATCTTATACATATATATATATATAGACATTTGTATTTGATATAGGGGGTAATATAGAAGAATCAAGAGACTGGGTGTGGGTGATGTGGGGGTAACTATGGTTTAGGAGCAAATGCATATCATCTTGTTACTTTATACGCATTTATGATTGCACAACAACTCAACTCCTTAATAAAAATTATTAAAAAAGAAAACAAATTGTAGCTGCATACTAACATGATAACTGAAACATGACCCAGGATTTTTTCTCATGTGTCAGCTTTAGCTCCTGGAGGAGTCTATGAAAGAAGCTGGACTGGAATCTGGGCACAGGTGGATTGAGTGAGGTTTTTCATCTCTTCTTGGAAAGTGGTACAGATGGGTTTGCAAGGTTTCGGAGAATTGTGACTGACCTGTTGGTCCTTATTTTGACTCCAGAACTCATTTCAGCTTGTTTGGTGTCTGGCATCATTTATTGTATTAAAGCATGTATAGGTCTTTTTCACCAACTGGAATATCTTGCAAGCACTCTTGTCTAAATCATATACAGACAATTTAATCATCAGAAAACCCAATAAAGGAATATTTGATTCTGCTATGGTATATGCTGCTGGCAAAACCTGTCAAATGCCTTGCCCATCTCTGATAGACCCCTCAACAGCTTGTTCATAACAACTGAAGATATGCAATGACTTAGGCCCTGCTCTAGGGACACACATGCTTTCATCATGGTTTTAGTGGGCCCACAAGTGGAGGCTTCCTTTTAAACATGGATACCTATAGGAGCCTTCATAACTCATGGGCACATCCTTAATGATGTTTTAGTGTCTTTCAGTACCTTGAAACAGAAGGGATAGATTTTCAAAAAGTTGAAGGAAATGATGTACAGCTTCTTTTCATGTCACAATCATTATTTTCACCCTCGTTGTTGTTTTCCATTTCCTGCCTTTGACCATTTTTTTTTTTTTTGCTTTGTGAGGAGTGAGAATAGAGAAGATATTGGAGTTGCCTTTATTCTGTTGTAGAAACTGTGTCCTCTATCAGACCACATTTCATGGTGACTCTGGTTATACTCACCTCAGGCTGTTCAGGTGATAGCTCACTGGGCTGTTGTGGTACTTGCATGAGAGGTCCTCTCAGTCCTAGTAACACTTCTGACTCTGGAACCTTGAGTGATCATTTTTTCTCCTGCACACAATCCTTCACATTCAAGATAGGGATGATGTAGCTCTTTTTGCTAATGATAGTCAATTTGAAAATCATTTTTCCCCTCCCTCAAGTCTTTTATGTGATAATGAGTCTAAAAATCCTTGAAGAATTATGATGCTAACATTTTAGAGAGAAGCAATTGGGGACATTATTTAGCTTTTCTCAGAACTTCTTGGCTACTGCCAAATATATAGCCAATAATATTGAATGCCCATACTTTGACATTCCTAAAGAAATCAAGTTAGTGATTGATATGATCAAGTAGGCTTGCTATAGCTGAATATAATGAATTGCATATTTCAAATCACCAAAATACAGAATTTCAAATGTAATCACAACAATGATGTTTCAGGTGTCACAGGTGTAATTGGAAAACAGCTTATAATCCCTGTACCAGTACTCTTATAACAGTACTTCTATAGCACATTCTAAATGCAAGAAAATTAAGTGCTTTCTCTGTTTAGTCTAACCATCACCCCAGCCATTCGTAGGTGGCAAAGCAGTAACCTTGGAAGTCCAGATGCTCTAGAGCAGTACCATCGGTAGGAGAGACCAGGGCACTAGGGGTGAGAAGACTAGCAACAGGTGTCTGTGCTACAACTGTTTACCCTATATGGGGTTATTTCCTTTTTATTTTATTTGTAAAATAAAAATGGTAGAGCATTCTATTGCCCCTTAGAATTCTAAATGATTATAATTGTGCATATTCCTAATACTTACTCTTGTCCTGGGAACAGAGAACGAAGGGTACAAATGAAGGAGTATAGAGCCCAGTGTCCCAAAGTCCACATCTAGGAAAGCATCCTGCAGGAGACTCTCCTTCCCTACCTGTAGAGCTCTGTGCTGTGGAACAGGATCTGGTCTTGAGCTCTTGCAAATATCAAGGCAGAGACGGCAGTTTCCACTCAAGTCTCAGGGGAAACAGTGCCAGTGTTTGGGGGGATCTCCAGAGACCTCTGATCCCATATTGACCCCCTAACTTGACCCTGTCTCAAGATAATAGAGGATGGTGTTTGCATTTTGGCTGAGAGTGCTTATGAGGACACCAGGAGAATCTTATAGGAACAATGGCCCAATCACTTAATGAGCTGTACCCTAGTCATATGAAGCAACAAAATGAAAACCTCACTGAAATCTCTGTATCTGGTGAGGTCAGGACTTCATGTAATCTTTTTTTACATCTAGTTTTTTTTAAATCAAATGTGTGGAGATCTTCCCTGGACATTTTTTCTTTTATTCATACTATTTTTTGTTATACCCATTTATTTTTCCAGTACAGAGTTGGTGGTGTGGGAATATTTTTTCTCATGTTTAAATCTTTTGTATGTTTGTAATAATCATTCTCATTTATGGGTGTGAGTCAAAGCCTCAATACATATATATCCTATGATATGATCGTAGCATAAATCAGGGTACTTACCTTGTCCCTGTCCCTCATCTTAAACATCAGTCTTGGTTTGTTGTGATTACATTTGAAATCCTGTATTTTGGTGATTTGAAATATGCAATTCATTATATTCAGCTATAGTAAGTCTACTGTTCTGAAGTGTTATGGTAGATAGGAGGAATGAGTTCTTTCTTCTTTTTAAAAATCAAGGAATGGATCACTTCTTTTCTCTGTCCATATTTTCTACCTCTTATCCCACAGCCCAAGGCAGAATTATCTCTTTTATGAATGCAGTCAAGAGAAGTTTCATGAGGTAGAATTGTGTGGCAATATGGCCTAGTTCAAATTCTCCTCCTGACTCGTATTGCAATGGTGACCTTGGTCAAGTGAATTAGTCGCGCCAAACTTGAGTGTTGCATTTGGGAAAACATAATAATAATATCGTTTATCTTTCATAGGGGTCTCATGAAGATGAAATGAGATGACGTATGTAGAAAGTGAAGCATGCAGGAAGAGATTAGGAAGCTTAAGTGTCACCACTTTATCAGCTATTGCCAGGGCTCCCTGGCACCCAAGCCGTGTAGCCAGCCTGGCTGCTGCCGACATCGAGCAGCAGAGCAGTTGGGACAGCAGAGCTGTGGGACGTTGAGCCTTGGAGCAATGGAGGGGCTGTAGGCTGTATTCATGCAGGGCAGCAAGCATAGCCTGTAGCTGCTTGGAGCAGCAATGCAGGAGCAGTAGGCCTGCAGCACCAAGAGCTAGCGCCTGGGCAAGTCAAGTAGTGCCAACAGCCCACCTGTCATCGCTAGGTGGCCAGGGCTGGTCACCTTCCAGATGCCTGCTGCAGAAACAAGCTTCACCAGTGCTGCAGCTCCGGTTGGTTCCCTGCCCCCACACTGAGCACGTGGAGTTCACTACCATCCATCTCCTGCTCAGCAGAGAAGTGCGAGGAAATGGAAGCAAGGCAAACCAAGCGAAAGTTGGGACTTTGAGATTTGACATTAGCGTTAATGGGTTTCCAAATCCTTATTAGCACACATTTGAACCAACAATCTTAGTATGTTTCTAAATCCTAATTAGCATAAGGTGAACCAATATCATTGATGCTTTTCTGAAATCCTAATTTGCATAAGTTTGGACCAATGGCACTGACTCAGGTGGTATATAAACCCCTAGCTGAGCACACTCAGGTGGAGAAAGCCTGCTCTTCAGGTGCCCTCTTGCATGTTGAAAGAGTTCTGGTCCTTTTTCTGTTTCTTCAATAAATCCTTCTTCCAATCACTCACCCTGGTCTGTGCATTTCATTCTTTGAATTCCAGAAGGAAGAATTTATTGAGGCTGAGCTGCTGAGGTTGGCACCTCAGGCAGACCCTGTCTGCCAGCAGAAGCAGAGGAAGTGTGCTGCAACACTGGAGGGCAATGCAACATTAAGAGATGCAACATTTCTGATCTGCAGAGGCCTGCACCTTATGCAGACCTCCACCTGCCAGCAGAAGCATAGGAAACTTCAGTCTCAACAGCTAGCAAAAGCGGGCAATTGAGTTTCATCTCAAAACTTCTGTTTCACTATAAAAACTGATTTTGCAAGTGTAAGAGAAACAATAGTGTTCAAATACTACATTGACTTCTAATATTCCTCTGAAAATTTGAAATTGACAGAGTGTTCAACCTGTTCTACTAAATGGACTAGAGACGAAGCTGAATGTGCCATTTCTGAGCTGAAGTATAGTGAAGTCTGTGTGCAAACAATCCCTTGTCCCACCAGAGCAGCTGAGGAGTCTCCCTGCTCCACAGGAGGTAGTTCCAGGCAATAGTCTTGTTTGGGTTTTTGAGCGATTTTCACCTAGTTGCATTAAGTAAGAAGTAAATTCTTTTGTTTAGTCAGTTGAACTTTGGGTTTAAAGTTTATTGTATGCAACGTATTCTACTCTACCTAATGCAATACATGATAAGCTGTGTACCTTTTTAAAAAATCAGTTAAGTTTTTGGCTACCAGTCCCCTTATCATTTCTTCATTGTTTTTTAAATTACAACCATATTGTCATATACTTAGCAGATCACAAATTCACAAATTTAGAATGCATATTTAGAGGTGTGTAACTATTGCACAATGTTTTCATAAAATTTTCAACACTTGAAAAAGAGAACCTGAACTGATTAGCATTGATTCCTGCTTCATTCCTACCTAAGCTCTAGGAAACCACTCATATAGTTTCTATGTCCATAGATGAGTTTAGAATGGACACCTCATAGAAATAAAATCACATGATATGTGGTCATGCTCATTTTTTGCTGGCTTGCTTTATTTAGAATGCTTACACATTTATCTTTTTTGCTGTATATATCGGTACTCTGTCCTTTTAACTGCTGAATCTTCACTATAACGATGTACCATGACTTATATGACCGTCATTAATTGAGAAACATTTCTTTCTACTTTTGGTGACTTAAAATTATACAATTTGTGTATGATATTTTGTGGGCCTATTTTCATTTCTGTTGGGTACACACTTCATTATTGAATTGATGAATTAAGTGTTCATGGGTATAGTTTGAATTCATACCTCCAATCCAGTGCTGGAAACTTAATCCCAAATGCTATGATGTTTGGAAAATAGGATTTTGAGGGAGGCTTTCAGATGATAAGAGCTTTGTCCTCACTGGTGGATTGATGTTGCAGTGAAATAGGCTTACAAAAATAGCTTGACTGTCTGTCTCTGCTCTTTTGTCATGTGTATACAGAGTTTATCCATGACCAGATATATGTCCATTTTTCTCACTGCTCAGAAAGAGCAATGATTCATATTACCAAAAATGTCACACAGATTTAACAGAATACTAATGTAATTCTTCAAAGAACTAGGAAAAAACTCTTAAAATTGATGGAAAAACAAGAAACTCAGAATAGTCAACACAATTCTAAGCAGTAGGAACAATGCTGAATACATCACTTTAGCTGATTTCAAATTATACTGTAGAGCTATCATAAGAAAAGCAGCATGGCACTGGTATAACACAGACACATAAATTAATAGGATGGAGTAGAAGAAATAGGGACACACCCACAATGATATAATTATCTGAACCTTGACAAACGCACCAATGCTCCTCGAATTAATGCACAAAATAGAAAGGTCTAGAACAGTGCCAACTTTATCCTATGAAGCCAGTATTGCCCTGAGACCAACATCAGATAAGGGCATATCAATAAAAGAATATTACAGAGCTATATTCCTGATGAACAAAAAAACAAACACAAAAAATACACTAACAATTCATACTGAAAACATATTAAGAAGTTTGTACAGCATAAGGTTGGCTGCATCCAAGGTATTCAGAGTTCGTTTAACATGTACAAATCACACATGTGATCATCACATAAATAGAATTAAGGACAAATATCACATAAATGCAGGAAAAGCATTGGGCAAAATTCAGCAGCATTTCCTGTTAAAATTATCAAAGATGGGCTGGAGTGGTGGCTCAGTGTTTTAGTGATTGCCTGGCAAGCACCAGAACACAGGTTCGAATCCCAGCACCACATACACAATAAAGTGAGCAACAAAAGCCACATGAAAAACTAAATAAAAATTGATTCTCTCTTTCTGTCTCTCTTTGTCACTGTACTCTTTCTCCCAAAAACAAACAAATAAACAAACAACAACAACAACAACAACAAAATGTACTGAAGAACTAGGGATAGAAGGAACATGCATCGACATTGTTAAAGCTGAATATGACAAAACCAATATAATACTGAAAAGGGAAAGCCTGAAAGTGATTCCTCTGGAATCAGGAGCAAGGATGTCTACTTTCTTTATTTCTTTTTTTTTTTTTTTTTAGAAAGAGGGGACAGTGAGAGAGAGAAAGAGAGAGAGAGAAGCAATTTTTATTTAGTTTTTCATGTGGCTTTCATTCCTTGGACACTTCGTTGTGTATGTGGTGCTGGGGTTTGAACTTGCGTACTTGCGCATGCCAGGCAAGTGCCGTAACTGCCAAGGATGCCTACTTTCAACACTCCTATGCAACATAATACTTGAAGTTTTAGCCAAAACAATGAGTGAGGGAAACTGAAACAATCTCTGCAGAGCATATTACTCCACATTAGGAAGACCCCTAAAGCTCTGCCAGAAGACTTCTGGTGCTAACAATGTAGCAGGTGGCAGACTGTAAAATCGACATACAAATATTAGTGATGATTTCATGCATCAATAATGAATCTTTAGAAAAAGAATGGGAAAAACAATTCCTTTCACAATACCTTGAAAAAAATAAAATGCCTACAAATAAATCTAACCAAGGAGGTGAAATATTTCTGCAATCAAATTTACAAGTCACTTAGGAAAACATTGAAGAAGATATTTGAAGAAGTAAAGTCTCCTCATGTTCTTGAATGGGCAAAATTAATATTGTTAAAAGGAACTTGTTAGTAATTAGAGAAATGCAAATGAAAACCACATTAAGATATCACCTTACACCAGTCAGAATGGCAAAGATGAAGAAAATAAACAACAATAGATGCTGGAGGGGCTGTGGAGAAATAGGCACACTAACACACTGTTGGTGGAGCTGCAGACTGGTACAGTCCCTCTGGAAAGCAGTATGGAGAATCCTTAAAAAACTAG
>PVKS010020728.1:9178-36427 GCA_004027875.1 Aplodontia rufa
GCGCCGCCCGACAGGGGGCATTTTGGGGGGGAGAGATCGGTCCCTAGCGGGTCTCGTGTACCTTCCTTTCCCGTCGCGGAGGCAGGAGTTTGCTCTTTCCCGTTACAAATTGGGGGTTCGCCGTGGTGGTTGATCCATCCCTCTTTGGCTTGGAGGGGCGAGGAGAATCCGGCAGCCGGTGGGCGGTGACGACCCTTTAACACACTTGTTCTCCATCCACTTTTCCAGTCCACTAAGGGCACAGCCTCCGGGGCTGGGACGGGGTCGGGAACGGCAGAGAAAGATGAAAGTTCGGTGGGGAAATGTTGTTCCGCCAAGCCCAGGGTGCCACTCCATGGCGCCCTGTTCCTAGGGGGCATGTCTAACGTGACCTCCGAGAGTCACTTGGCCCCTCTCTTCCTGCTGTCAGCCGCCCGGGGTGGGGCAGGTTGGGCTGGGAATTCGGTCCCTGGCGAATCTCCCACGCCTTTCCTTTCCGTTGTTGTGAGAGGAGGCTGCTGGTTCCTGTTACGAAGTGGGGGGTCGCAGTGATGTTTGATCCTGCACTCCTCGGCTTGGAGGGGCTGGGAGAAGCCAGCACTCGGTGGTCGGTGATGACCCTTTCGCGCACTTTTCCTCCATCCTCTTTTCCACTCCACCCGGGGTACAGCCACCAGGGCTGGGACGGGGTCGGGAAGGTGAGAGAGAGAGTAAAGGTCTGTGGGGAAGAGTTGCTCCACCAAGCCCGGGGTGCCACTCCGTGGCGCCCTTTTCCTAAGGGGCGTGTCTAACGTGACCTCCGAGAGTCACTTGGCCCCTGTCTTCCTGCTGTCCACCGCCCGACAAGGGCTGGGTGGGGGGGAGGTCTATCTCTGGCGGGTCTCGCCTCCTTTCCTTACCATCGCGGGGGCAAGAGAGTGCTCATTACCTTTACAAAGGGGCTTTCGCCGTCTTGGTTAATCCTGCCCTTGTTGGCTTGGATGCATGTTGAGATGCTGGCACCATGTGGGGAGTGACAAGACTTTCCGTGCACTTCTACTCCATCCTCTTTTCACTCAGCCTCGGGGCAGAAGCTCCGGGCCTGGGACGGTGTTAAGAAGGAGAGAGAGAGGAATGTTAGGATGGGAAGGATTGTTCCATCAAGGCCGGGGAGCCACTCCGTGGTGCCCTGGTACCAGGGGGCGTGTGAAATGAGACCTCCCAGAGTCACTTGGCCCCTTTCTTCTTGCTGGGAGCCGCCCTTCGGTTGGCGGGGTGTGGGGATAGTTCGGTCCCTGGCGGGTATCGCATGCTTTTCCTTCCCATCGCGTGGGCAGGTTGGTGCTCGTTCCCGTTATGAAGGTGGGGTCACCGTGGTGATTGATCCTGCCCACATTGGTTTGGAGGGGTGTGAAGAAGTCGGCACCCAGTTGGGGGTGACGACCCTTTCCCGCACTTGTACTCCATTCTCTTTTCACTCAGTCCGTGGGCACAGCCTCATGGAATGGGAAGGGTCCGGAATGGGAGAGAGAGGAAAGGTCGGTGGGGATAGGTTGCTTCGCCAAACTCGGGGGGCCGCTCCACAGCACCTTTTTCCCAGGGGGCGTGTCCACTGGGACCTCCGAGAGTCACTTGGCCCCTCTCTTCCTGCTAAGCGCCACCCGGTGGGGCGTGGTGTGGGTGGGGAGGTTGGTCCGTGGGGGGTCTCGCGTGCTTTTCCTTCCCGTCCCAGGGACAGGAGGGTGCTCATCCCGTTAAAAAGTTGGGGGTCAACGTGGTGGTTGATCCTGCCCTCATTGGTTTGGTGGGGCGGGGTATCTCCGGCACCCTGTGGGTGGTGACGACGCTTTCTTGCACTTCTTCTCCATTCTCTTTTCCACTCCGCCCCGGGTGCACAGTCTCAGAGCCTGGGACGGGGTCGGGAATGGGAGAGAGATAGGAAAGTTCGGTGAGGAAGGGTTGTTTCGCCAAGCTCGGGATTCCGATCTGCGGCGCCTTGTTTCCAGGGGACTTGTGCACCTGGACCTCCAAACGCTTGACCCCTCTCTTCCTGCTGAACGCGCCCCCGCCTGTGGACGGGTTGATGGGGGAGTTTGGTACCTAGTGGGTCTCTCATGCCTTTTCTTCCCTTTGCAGGGGCAGGAGGCTGTTCGTTCCCCTTAGGAAGAAGGACATCACCATGGTTGTTGATCCTGCCCTCCTGGTCTTGGAGGGTTGGGTAGAAGCCGGCAGCCGGTGGGAGGTGACAACCCTTTCCCGCACTTCTACTACATCCTCTTTTCACTCCGCCTAGGGGCATGGTTTCCAGGGATGAAATGGGTTCGGGAAGGGAAGAGAGAGAGAAAAGGTCTGTGGGGAAGCGTTGCTCCGCCAAGCCCGGGGTGCCGCTTGAAGGGGCCCTGTTCCCAGGGGACGTGTCCACTGGGAGCTCCCAGCATCGCTTTGCCCATCTCTTCCTGTTGGCGCCGCCCGACAGGGGGCATTTTGGGGGGGAGAGATAGGTCCCTAGCGGGTCTCGTGTACCTTCCTTTCCCGTCGCGGAGGCAGGAGTGTGTTCTTTCCCGTTACAAAGTGGGGGGTCTCCGTGTTGGTTGATCCTGCCCATTTTGGCTTGGAGGGGCGAGGAGAATCCGGCAGACGGTGTGCATTGATTACCCTTTAAGGCACTTGTTCTCCGTCCTCTTTTCCAATCCACTAAGGGCACAGCCTCCGAGGCTGGGACAGGGTCAGAAAGGGGAGAGAAAAAGGAAAGTTCGGTGGGGAAGTATTGGTCCGCCAAACCAGGGGTGCCGCACCTTGGTGCCCTGTTCCTAGGGGGCGTATCTAACGTGACCTCCGAGATTCACTTGGCCCCTGTCTTCCTGCTGTCCGCCGCACGGCGTGGCGCGGGTTGGGCTTGGAGGTCGGTCCCTGGCGAATCTCCCATGCCTTTCCTTTCCTACGCCGTGGGAGGAGACTGCTGGTTCCTGTCACGAAGTGGGTGGTCGCCGTGGTGGTTGATCCTGCACTCCTCGGCTTGGATGGGCGGGGAGAAGCTGGCACCCGGTGGGCAGTGATGTCCCTTTCCCGCACTTCTTCTCCATCCTCTTTTCCACTCCACCTGGAGTACAGCCTCCAGGGCTGGGACGGGGTCCTGAAGGTGAGAGAGAGTAACGTTCTGTGGGGAAGGGTTTCTCCGCCAAGCCCGGGATGCGCTCATAGGTGCCCTGTCCCCAGGGTTTGTGTCCAACGTGGCCTCTGAGAGTCACTTGGTCCCCCTCTTCCTGCTGGGCACCGCCCAGCGGTGTATTGGCTGGGGAATAAGGTCAGTCTCTCGCCGGTCTCCCGGGCCTTTCCATCGCGGGGGCAGAAGGTGGTGGTTGCTGTCACGAAGCTGGGGGTCGACATGTTGTTTGATCCTCCCCTCCTCGGCTTGGAGGGGTACGGAGAAGCCGACACCCTGTGGGTGGTGACGACCCTTTCCCGCACTTCTTCTCCATCCACTTTTCACTCCACCCGGGGTTCATCCTCCAGGGCTGGGACGGTGTCAGGAAGGTGAGAGAGAGAGTAAAGGTCTGTGGGGAAGGGTTGCTCCGCCAAGCCTGGGATGCGCTCAGAGGCACCCTGTTCCTAGGGTTCCTGTCCAAAGTGACCTCTGAGAGTCCCTTGGCCCCTCTCTTCCTGCTGGGCGCCGCCCAGCGAGGGACTGGCTGGGGGATGAGGTCAGTCTCTGACCGGTCTCCCGGGTCTTCCCTTCGTGGGAGCAGAAGGGTGCTGGTTCCTGTTACGAAGCTGTGGTTCGCAATTGTTTTTGATCCTCCCCTCCTCGGCTTGGAGGGGCATGGAGAAGCCGGCACCCTGTTAGTGGTGACGACCCTTTCCCGCACTTCTTCGCCATCCTCTTTTCCACTCCACCCGTGGGCACAGCCTCCAGGGCTGGGTGGTGTCCTGAAGGGAAGAGAGAGAGGAAAGTTTAGTGGGGAAGTGTTGCTCCGCCAAGCCTGGGGTGCCGCTCCCTGACACCCTTTTCCCAGGGGGCTTGTCCAACTTCAACTCCGAGAGTCACTTGTCCCCTCTCTTCCTGCTGGGCTACGCCCGGCGGTTTGCCAGGATTGGGGGGGTGGGCGTTCCCTGGCGGGTCTTGCACCCCTTTCCTTCCCATCTTGGTGGCAGGATGTTGCTCGTTCCTGTTGTGAAGATATTGTCACCATGGTAATTGATCTTGCCCTCATTGGTTTGGAGGGGTGTGAAGAAACTGGCACCTGTTAGGGGGTGACGACTTATTCCCGCACTTCTACTCCATCCTGTTTTCACTCAGCCCTGGGGACCAGCCTCCGGGGATGGGAAGTGGAAAGAGAGAGGAGAGATCGGTGGGGAAGGGTTGCTCCACCAAGCACTGGATGCACTCAGCGTTGCCCTGTTCCCATGTGGCATGTCCACCAGGACCTCCGAGCCTCTCTTTTCCCCTCTATTCCTGAAGGCCGCTGACAGGCAGGGGATTGGGTGGGGATGGAAGTTGGGCCCTGGTGGGTCTCGCGTGATTTTCCTTCCCAACACGGGTTGAGGAGGGTGCTCATTCCCGTTACAAAGTGGGGCATCGCCGTGTTGGTTGCTCCTGCCCTCTTCGGCTTTGAGGGGCAGGGTGAAGCCGGCACCCTGTGGGTCGTGATGACACTTTCTCGCACTTCTTCTCCATCCTCTTTTCCACTCCGCACGGGGGCACAGTCTCAGAGGTTGGGACAGGGTCTGGAATGTGAGAGAGAGAGGAAAGGTCAATGGGGAAGGGTTGATTCGCCAATCTCGGGGGGCTGCTCTGCTGCGCATTGTTCCGAGGGGGCTTGTGCACCTGGACCTATGAACGTCGCTTGACCCCTCTCTTCCTGCTGAATGCCCCCCTGGCCGGGGATGGTTTGATGGGGGAGGTCGGTACCCAGCGGGTCTCTCACGCATTTTCTTCCCTTTGCAGAGACAGGAGGGTGTTCGTTCCCCTTATTTAGAGGGGGATCACCATGGTTGTTGATCATGCCCTCCTGCTTTTGGAGGCATGGGTAGAAGCCGCAGCCGGTGTGAGGTGACGTCCCTTTCCTGCACTTCTACTCCATCCTCTTTTCACTCAGCCCGGGGGCATGCCTTCCAGGGCTGAGACTGGGTCGGGAAGGGGAGAAAGAGAGAAAAGGTCTGTAGGGAAATGTTGCTCCACCAAGCCCGTGGTGCCGCTTGAAGGGGCCCTGTTCCCAGGGGACGTGTCGACCAGGACCTCCCAGCATCCCTTTACCCGTCACTTCCTGTTGGCGCCGCCAGACAGGGGGCGTTTTGGGGGGGGATAGGTCCCTGGCAGATCTCGTGTGCCTTTCTTTGCCGTCGCGGAGGCAGGAGTTTGCTCATTCCCGTTAAAAAGTGGGGGATTGCCTTGGTGGTTGATCCTGCCCTCTTTGGCTTGGAGGTGTGAGGAGAATCCGGCAGCCGGTGGGCGGTGATGACTCTTTAACACACTGGTTCTGCAACCTCTTTTCCAATCCACTAAGGGCACAGCCTCCAGGGCTGGGATGGGGTCGGGAACGGGAGAGAAAGATGAATATTCGGTGGGGAAATGTTGCTCTGCCAAGCCCAGGGTGCCACTCCATGGCGCCCTGTTCCTAGGGGGCATGTCTAACGTGACCTCCGAGAGTCACTTGGCCCCTCTCTTCCTGCTGTCAGCCGCCCGGGGTGGGGCGGGTTGGGCTGGGAATTCGGTCCCTGGCGAATCTCCCACACCTTTCCATTCCTTTGTTGTGAGAGGAGGCTGCTGGTTCCTGTTACGAAGTTTGAGGTTTGGTGGTTGATCCTGCACTCCTCAGCTTGGAGGGGCAGGGAGAAGCCGGCACTCTGTGGGCGGTGATGTCCCTTTCCCGCACTTCTTCTCCATCCTCTTTTCCACTCCACCTGGAGTACAGCCTCCAGGGCTGGGACGGAGTCCTGAAGGTGAGAGAGAGAGTAAAGTTCTGTGGGGAAGGGTTTCTCCGCCAAGCCCGGGATGCGCTCATAGGCGCCCTGTCCCCAGGGTTTGTGTCTAACGTGGCCTCTGAGAGTCACTTGGTCCCCCTCTTCCTGCTGGGCACCGCCCAGCGGGGTATTGGCTGGGGAATAAGGTCAGTCCCTCGCCGGTCTCCCGGGCCTTTCCATCGCGGGGGCAGAAGGTGGTGGTTGCTGTCACGAAGCTGGGGGTCGACATGTTGTTTGATCCTCCCCTCCTCGGCTTGGAGGGGTACGGAGAAGCCGACACCCTGTGGGTGGTGACGACCCTTTCCCGCACTTCTTCTCCATCCACTTTTCACTCCACCCGGGGTACATCCTCCAGAGCTGGGACGGGGTCGGGAATGTGAGAGAGAGAGTAAAGGTCTGTGGGAAAGGGTTGCTCCGCCAAGCCCGGGATGCGCTCAGAGGTGCCCTGTTCCTAGGGTTCCTGTCCAAAGTGGCCTCTGAGAGTCCCTTGGCCCCTCTCTTCCTGCTGGGCGCCTCCCAGCGAGGGACTGGCTGGGGGATGAGATCAGTCTCTGACCGGTCTCCCGGTGCTTCCCGTCGTGGGGGCAGAAGGGTGCTGGTTCCTGTTACGAAGCTGTGGTTCACAATGGTGTTTGATCCTCCCCTCCTCAGCTTGGAGGGGCATGGAGAAGCCGGCACCCTATGGGTGGTGACGATCCTTTCCCGCACTTCTTCTCCTTCCCCTTTTCCACTCTGCCCGTGGGCACAGCCTCCAGGTCTAGGTGGTGTCCTGAAGGGAAGAGAGAAAGGAAAGGTTGGTGGGGAAGTATGGCTCCGCCAAGCCCGGAATGCCACTACCTGGCACCCTGATACACGGGGGCTTGTTCAACTTCAACTCCGAGATTCACTTGGCCCCTCTCTTCCTGCTTGGCGCCGCCCGGCGGGTTGCTGGGTTTGGGAGTGTGGTCGGTCCCTGTCGTGTCTTGCACACCTTTCCTTCCCGTCTCGGTGGCAGGATGGTGCTCCTTCCAGTTTTGAAGGGTGTTTCACCGTGGTGATTGATCCTGCCCTCATTGGTTTGGAGGGGTGTGAAGAAACTGGAACCCGGGGGGGTGAAGAATTACACCCGCACTTCTACTCCATCCTCTTTTCACTCAGCCCTGGGGCACAGCCTCCGGGGCTGGGAAGGGGAGAGAGAGAGGAAAGGTCGGTGGGGAAGTGTTGGTCCACCAAGCCTGGATGAGCTCAGCGGTGCCCTGTTCCCATGGGTCTTGTTCACCAGGACCTCCGAGCCTCGCTTTGCCCCTGTCTCCTTGCTGGCTGATGACCGGCAGGGGATTGGGTGGGGATGGAAGTCGGGCCATGGCGGGTCTTGCGTGACTTTCCTTCACAATGCAGGGGGAGGCAGGTGCTCATTCCCGTTACAAAGTGGGGGGTCGCCATGTTGGTTGCTCCTGCCCTCTCGGCTTCGAGGGGCGGGGTGTGGCCGGCACCCTGTGAGTGGTGATGACACTTTCTCACACTTCTTCTCTATACTCTTTTCCATTTCGCCCGGAGGCACAGTCTCGAGGCTGGGACGGGTTCGGGAATGGGAGAGAGAGAGGAAAGGTTGGTGGGGAAGGGTTGCTTCGCCAAGCCCGGGGGGCCGCACTGCGGTGCCTTGTTCCCAGGGGGCTTGTGCACCTCGACCTCCGAACGTCGCTTGACCCCTCTCTTCCTGCTGAATGCCCCTTCGGCCGGGGACAGGTTGATTGAGGAGGTCGGTACCTAGCGGGTCTCTCACGCCTTTTCTTCCTTTTGTGGGGGCAGGAGTTTGTTCATTCCCCTTAGGAAAAGGGGGATCACCATGGTTGTTGATCCTGCCCTCCTGGTCTTGGAGGGGTGGGTAGAAACCAGCAGCTGTTGGAGGTGACATCCCTTGACTGCACTTCTATTCCATCCTGTTTTCACTGCGCCCGGGGGCATGGCTTCCAGGGCTGAGAGGGTGTCAGGAAGGGGAGACAGAGGGAAAAGTTCTGTGGGGAAGCGTTGCTCCGCCAAGCCCAAGGTGCCACTTGAAGGGGCCCTGTTCCCAGGGGATGTGTCCAACGGGACATTCCAGCATCACTTTGCCTGTCTCTTCCTGTTGGCGCCGCCCGAAAGGGGCCGTTTTGGGGGGGGAGATCGGTCCCTGGCGGGTCTCGTGTGCCTTTCTTTCCCGTCGCGGAAGCAGGAGTGTGTTCTTTCCCGTTGCAAAGTGGGGGGTCGCCATGGTGGTTGATCCTGCCCTCTTTGTCTTGGAGGGGCGAGGAGAATCCAGCAGCCGGTTGGTGGTGACGACCCTTTAACGCACTTGTTCTCCATCCTCTTTTCCAATCCAGTAAGAGCACAGCTTCAGGGGTTGGACGGGGTCAGGAAACGGAGAGAAAGAGGAAAGTTTGGTGGGGAAGTGTTGCTCCGCCAAGCCCGGGTTGCAGCTCCGTGGCACCCTGTTCCTAGGGAGCGTGTCTAACGTGACCTCCAAGAGTCACCTAGCCCCACTCTTCCTGCTGTCCACCGCCTGGCGTGGGGCATGTTGGGCACGGAGTTCCGTCCCTGGTGAGTATCCCTTGCCTTTCCTTTCCTTCGCGGTGAGAGAAGGCTGCTGGTTCTTGTTACGAAGTGGGGGGTCACAGTGATTGTTGATTCTGCGCTCTTTGGCTTGGAGGGGCGAGGAGAATGCAGCAGCCGATGGTTGGTGACGACACTTTTCCGCATTTGTTCTCCATTCTCTTTTCCAATCCACCCTAATGCACAGCCTCCTGGGCTGGGAGGGGGTTGGGAAGGTGAGAGAGAAATTAAAGGTCTGTGGGGAAGGGTTGCTCCGCCAAGCCCGGGATGCGCTCAGAGGTGCCCTGTTCCCAGGGTTCGTGTCCAACGTGATCTCTGAAAGTCGTTTGTCCCCTCTCCTCCTGCTGGGTGCCCACCAGCGGGGGGCTGGCTGGGGGGTGAGGTCAGTCCCTGGCTGGTCCCTCGGGCCTTCCCATCGCTGGGGCAGAAGGTTTCTGGTACCTGTTACGAAGGTGGGGCTCGCCATGATGTTTGATCCTCCCCTCCTCGGCTTGGAGGGGCAAGGAAAACCCGGGAACCTGTGGGTGGTGACGACCCTTTCCCGCACTTCTTCTCAAGCGTCTTTTCCACACCGCCCTTGGGCACAGCTTCCAGGGCTGGGAGGTGTCCTGAAGGGGACAGATAGAGGAAAGGTTAGTGGGGAAGTGTTGCTCCGACAAGCCTGGGGTGCAGCTCCCTGGCACCCTGTTCCCAGGGGGCTTGTCCAACTTCACCTCTGAGGGTCACTTGGCACCTCTATTCCTGCTGGGCGCCGCCCGGCGTGTTATGGGGTTTGGGGGTTGGTCGGTCCCTGGTGGGTTTTCACGCCTTTCCTTCCCGTCGCGGTGGCAGGATAGTGCTCGTTCCAGTTACGAAGGCGGTGTCACCATGGTGATTGATCCTGCCTCCTTGGTTTGGAGGGGTGTGAAGAAACCGGAACCCGGTGGGGGGTGACGTCTTATTTCCGCACTTCTACTCCATCCTCTTTTCACTCAGTCCTGGGCAAAGCCTCTGAGGCAGGGAAGGGGAAAGACAGAGGAAAGGTCGGTGGGGATGTGTGGCTCCACCAAGCCCTGGATGCGCTCAGCGGTGCCCAGTTTCCAGGGGGCATGTCCACCAGGACCTCTGAGCCTCTCTTTGCCCCTCTCTTCCTGAATGCCGCTGACCCGCAGGGGATTGGGTGGGGATGGAAGTTGGGCCCTGGCGGGTCTCGCGTGACTATCCTTTCCAATGCGGGGGGAGGAGGGTGCTCATTCCCGTTACAAAATGGGGCGTCGGTATGTTGGTTGCTCCTGCCCTCTTCAGCTTAGAGGGGTGGGGTGAAGGAGACACTGTGTGGGTTTTGACGACCCTTTCTCGCAGTTCTTCTCCATCCTATTTTCCACTCCACCCGGTGGCACAGTTTCAGAGGCTGGGACGGGGTGGGGAATGGGAGAGAAGAGGAAGGGTCTTTGGGGTTGGGTTGCTTCGCCAAACTCGGGGGGCCGCTCTGCGGTACCCTGTTCCCAGGGGGCTTGTATACCTGGACCTCCGAACGTTCCTTGACCCCTCTCTTCCTGCTGAACGCCCCCCTGCCGGTGACGTGTTGATGGGGGAGGTCGGTACCAAGCAGGTCTCTCACGGTTTTTCTTCCCTTTGCGGGGGCAGGAGGGTGTTCGTTCCCCTTAGAAAGAGGGGAATCACCATGGTTGTTGATCCTGCCCTCCTTGTCTTGGAGGGGTGGGTAGAAGACGGCATACGGTGGAAGGTGGCAACCGGTTTCTGCACTTCTACTCCATCCTCTTTTCACTCCGCCCAGGGTCATGGCTTCCAGGACTGAGACGGGTTCGGGAAGTGGAGACAGAGAGAAAAGGTCTGTGGGGAAGCTTTGCTCCTCCAAGCCCGGGGTGCCGCTAGAAGGGGCTGTGTTCTCAGGGGACGTGTCCACCGGGAACTCCCAGCATCACTTTGCCCATATCTTATTATTGGCACCGCCAGACAGGGTTCGTTTTGGGGGGGGGAGATCGGTCCCTGGCGGGTCTCGTGTGCCTTTTTTCCCGTCGCATAGGCAGGAGTGTGCTCTTTCCCATTACAAAGTGAGGGGTTGCCGTGGTGGTTGATCCTGCTCTCTTTGGCTTGGAGTGGCGAGGAGAATCCGGCTCCGGGGGGTGGTGATGACCCTTTAACACACTTATTCTCCATCCTCTTTTCTAATCCACTAAGGGCACAGCCTTCGGGGCTGGAATGGGGTCGTGAAGGGGAGAGAAAAAAGAAAGTTCGTTGGGGAAGTGTTGGTCCACCAAAGCCGGGGTGCCGCTCCTTGGCTCCCTGTTCCTAGGGGGCGTGTTTAACGTGACCTCCGAGAGTCACTTGGCCCCTATTTTCATGCTTTCCGCCGCCCTGGGTGGGGTGGGTTGGGCTGAGAGTTCATTCCCTGACAAGTCTCCCACGCCTTTCCTTTCTGTCGCGGTGAGAGGAGGCTGCTGGATCCTGTTACGAAGTAGGGAGTTGCAGTGGTGGTTGATCCTGCACTCCTTGGTGGAGGGGCGGAGAGAAGCCGGCACCTGGTGGGCGGTGATGACCCTTTCCCTCACTTCTTCTCCATCCACTTTTCCACTCCACCTGGGGTACATCCTCCAGGGCTGGGATGGAGTCGGGAAGGTGAGAGAGAGAGTAAAGGTCTGTGGGGAAGAGTTTCTCCGCCAAGCCCGGGATGCGCTCAGAGGCGTCCTCTTCCCAGGGTTCGTGTCCATCGTGACCTCTGAGAATCACTTGGCCCCCCTCTTCCTGCTGGGCGCCACCCAGCGGGGGGCCAGCTGGGCGGTAAGGTCAGTTCGTGACCGGTCTCCCGGGCCTTCCCGTCGTGGGGGCAGAAGGGTGCTGGTTCCTGTTATGAAGCTGGGGTTTGCCATGGTGTTTGATCCTCCCCTCCTCGGCTTGGAGGGGCATGGAAAAGCTGGCACCATGTGGGTGGTGACGACACTTTCCCGCACTTCTTCTTAGTCCTGTTTTCCACTCCGACCGTGGACACAGCCTCCAGAGCTGGGAGGTGTCCTGAAGGGGACAGAGAGAGGAACGGTTAGTGGGGAAGTGTTGTTCCTCCAAGCCTGTAGTGCTGCTCCCTGGCACCCTGTTCCCATGGTGCTTGTCCAACTTAACCTCCAAGAGTCACTTGGCCCGGCGGGTTGCCGGGTTTGGGTGGGTGGAGGTTCCCTGGTGGGTCTTGCTCCACTTTCCTTCCCGTCTTGGTGGCAGGATGGTGCTCATTCCAGTTGTGAAGGGGTTGTCACCATGGTAATTGATCCTGCCCTATTTGTTTGGAGGGGTGTGAAGAAACCGGCACCTGGTGTGGGGTGATGAATTATTCCCACACTTCTACTCCATCCTCTTTTCACTCAGCCCTGTGGCACAGCCTCCACGGCTGAGAAGGGGAGAGAGAAAGGAAAGGTCGGTGGGGAAGAGTTGCTCCACCAAGCCCTGGATGCGCTCAGAGGTGCCCTTTTCCCAGGGAGCATTTCCACCAGGACCTCCGAGCCTCGCTTTGCCCCTCTCTTCCTGCCTGCCACCAACTGGCAGGGGATTGGGTGGGGATGGATGTTGGGCCCTTGCAGGTGTCGCGTGACTTTCCTTCCCAACATGGGGGGAGTAGGGTGCTCATTCCCGTTACAAAGTGGGGCGTCGCTGTGTTGGTTGCTCCTGCCCTCTTCGGCATCGAGGGGCGGGGTGAAGCCGGCACCCTGTGGGTGTTGACGACACTTTCTCGCACTTCTTCTCCATCCTCTTTCCACTCTGCCCGGGGGCTCAGTCTCAGAGGCTGGGACGGGGTCAGGAATGGGAGAAAGAGAGGAAAGGTCGGTGGGGAAGGATTGTTTCGCCAAGCTTGGGGGGCCGCTCTGCGCTGCATTGTTCCCAGGGGGCGTGTGCACCTGGACCTCCGAACGTCCCTTGACCCCTCTCTTCATGCTGAATACCCCTCCGGCAGGGGACGGGTTGATGGGGAGGTCGGTACCCAGCGTGTCTCTCACGACTTTTCTTCCCTTTGCTGATGCAGGAAGGTTTCGTTCCCCTTAGTAAGAGGGGGTGTTGATCCTGCCGTACTGGTTTTGGATGGGTGGGTAGAAGCCGGCAGCTGGTGGGAGGTGACGCCCATTTCATGAACTTCTACTCCATCCTCTTTTCACTCCCCCCGAGGGCATGGCTTCCAGGGCTGAGACGGGGTCGGGAAGGGGAGACAGAGAGAAAAGGTCTGTAGGGAAATGTTGCTCCGCCAAGCCCAGAGTACCGCTTGAAGGGGCCCTGTTCCCAGGGGACATGTCCAACAGGACCTCCCAGCATCGCTTTGCCCGTCACTTCCTGTTGGTGCCGCCCGACAGGGGGCGTTTTGGGGGGGAGATCGGTCCCTGGTGGATCTCGTGTGCCTTTCTTTCCCATTGCGGAGGCAGGAGTGTGCTGTTTCCTGTTACAAAGTGGGGGATCGCCGTGGTGGTTGATCCCGCCCTCTTTGGCTTGGAGGGGCAAGGAGAATCCGGCAGCTGGTGGGCGGTGACGACCCTTTAACGCACTTGTTCTCTGTACTCTTTTCCAATCCACTAAGTGCACAGCCTCCGGGGCTGGGATGAGCTTGGGAAGGGGAGAAAAAGAGGAAGTTCGGTGGGGAAGTGTTGCTCCACCAAGCCTGGGGTGCTGCTCCGTGGTGCCCTGTTCCTAGGGGGTGTGTCCAACGTAACCTCCAAGAGTCACTTGGCCCCTGTCTTCCTCCTGTCCGCCGCCCATGGTGGGGCGGGATGGGCTGAGAGTTCGGTCCTTGGGGAATCTCCCATGCCTTTCCTTTCCGTCGCTGTGAGAGGAGGCTGCTGGTTCCTGTTACGAAGCGGGGGGTCGCAGTGGTGTTTGATCCTGCACTTCTCGGCTTGGAGGGGCGGGGAGAAGCCAGCAGCAGGTGGGCGGTGATGGCCCTTTCCCGCACTTCTTTTCCATCTCTTTTCCACTCCACCCGGGGTAGTGCCTCCAGGGCTGGGACGGGGTTGGGAAGGTGAGAGAGAGAGTAAAGGTCTGTGGGGAAGGGTTGCTCCGCCAAGCTCAGAGGTCCGCTGTTCCTAGGGTTCCTGTCACACGTGACCTTTGAGAGTCACTTGGCCCCTCACTTCCTGCTGATCGCCACCCAGCGAGGGACCGGCTGGGGCATGGAATCAGTCTCTGACTGGTCTCCCAGGCCTTCCCGTCGCGGGGGCAGAAGGGTGCTAGTTCCTGTTACGAAGCTGTGGTTCGCAATGTTGTTTGATCCTCCCCTCCTCGGCTTGGAGGGGCATGGAGAAGCCGGCACCCTATTGGTGGTGACGATCCTTTCCCGCACTTCTTCTCCTTCCCCTTTTCCACTCTGCCCGTGGGCACAGCCTCCAGGTCTAGGTGGTGTCCTGAAGGGAAGAGAGAAAGGAAAGGTTGGTGGGGAAGTATGGCTCCGCCAAGCCCGGAATGCCGCTACCTGGCACCCTGATACCAGGGGGCTTGTTCAACTTCAACTCCGAGATTCACTTGGCCCCTCTCTTCCTGCTTGGCGCCGCCCGGTGGGTTGCTGGGTTTGGGAGTGTGGTCGGTCCCTGTCGTGTCTTGCACGCCTTTCCTTCCCGTCTCGGTGGCAGGATGGTGCTCGTTCCAGTTTTGAAGGCTGTTTCACCATGGTGATTGATCCTGCCCTCATTGGTTTGGAGGGGTGTGAAGAAACTGGAACCCGGGGGGGTGAAGAATTACACCCGCACTTCTACTCCATCCTCTTTTCACTCAGTCCTGGGGCACAGCCTCCTGGGCTGGGAAGGGGAGAGAGAGAGGAAAGGTCGGTGGGGATGTGTTAGTCCACCAAGCCCTGGATGAGCTCAGCGGTGCCCTGTTCCCATGGGTCATGTTCACTAGGACCTCCGAGCCTTGCTTTGCCCCTCTCTCCTTGCCTGCCGATGACCGGCAGGGGATTGGGTGGGGATAGAAGTCGAGCTGTGGCGGGTCTCGCATGACTTTCCTTCCCAACACGGGTGGAGGAGGCTGCTCATTCCCGTTACAAAGTGGGGTGTCGCCGTGTTGGTTGCTCCTGCCCTCTCGGCTTCGAGGGGCGGGGTGTGGCCGGCACCCTGTGGGTGGTGAGGACACTTTCTCGCACTTCTTCTCCATCCTCTTTTTCACTTCACCCGGAGGCACAGTCTCAGAGGCTGGGACGGGTTCAGGAATGGGAGAGAGAGAGGAAGGTCGGTGGGGAAGGGTTGCTTCGCCAAGCCCGGGGGGCCGCACTGCGGTGCCTTGTTCCCAGGGGGCTTGTGCACCTGGATCTCCGATAGTCGCTTGACCCCTCTCTTGCTGCTGAACACCCCTCTGGCCGGGGACGGGTTGATGGGGATGGTCAGTACCTTGCATGTCTCTCATGGCTTTTCTTCCCTTTGCGGGGGCAGGACGATATTTGTTCCCCTTAGGAAAAGGGGGATCACCATGTTTGTTGATCCTGCCCTCCTGGTCTGGGAGGGGTGGGTAGAAGCCGGCAGCCGGTGGGAGGTGACGAGCCTTTCCTGCACTTGTACTCCATCTTCTTTTCACTCCCCCAGGGGCATGGCTTCCAGGGGTGAGACTGTGTCGGGAAGGGGAGAGAGAGAAAAAAGGTCTGTGGGGAAGCCTTGCTCCGCCAAGCCCAGGGTGCCGCTTGAAGGGGCCCTGTTCCCAGGTGACGTGTCCACCGGGACATCCCAGCATCGCTTTGCCCGTCTATTCCTGTTGGCGCCGCCCAAAAGGGGGTGGTTTGGGGGGGGAGATCGGTCCCTGGCGGGTCTCGTGTGCCTTACTTTCCCGTCGCAGAGGCAGGAGTGTGCTCTTTCCCATTACAAAGTGGGGTGCCTCCGTGGTGATTGATCCCGCCCTATTTGGCTGGGAGGGGCGAGGAGGATCCAGCAGCCGGTGGTCGGTGTCGACCCTTTCCCGCATTTGTTCTCCATCCTCTTTTCCAATTCACCCTGGGGCACAGCCTCCGGGGCTGGGACAGGGTCGGGAAGGGGGAGAGAGGAAAGGTTGTGTGGAAGGTTTGCTCCGCCAAGTCCGGGGTGCCGCTCTGTGGCACCCGGTTCCCAGGGGGGGAGTCCACCGGGATCTCCGAGAGTCACATGGCCCCTCTCTTCCTGCTATCCGCCCCCTGGCACGGGTTGGGGTGTGGGGGAGGTTGGTCTCTGGTCGGACCCGCACCCTTTCCTTCCCTCGTGGGGGCAGGAGGGTGCTCTTTCGCTTTATGAAGGGGGGGTCGCCGTGGTGATTGATCCTGCCATTGTTGGCTTGGACGCGCAGGGAGATGCCGGCACCTGGTGTGCAGTGATGACACTTTCCCTGCACTTCTACTCCATCCTCTTTCACATAGCCCTGGGCACAGCCTCCGAGGCTGGGACGGGGTTGGGAAGGGGAGAGAGAGAGAGGAAAGTTTGGTGAGGAAGGATTGCTCCACCAAGGCCGGGGAGCCGCTCAGTGGCACCCTGTTGCCAGGGTGCGTGTCCAACATGAACTCCCAGAGTCACTAGTCCCCTCTCTTCCTGCTGGGTGCCCCACGACAGGTTGCGGGGTTTGGGGGGGTGGTCGGTCCCTGGCGGGTCTTGCAAGCCTTTCCTTTCCATCGCGGTGGCAGGATGGTGCTCATTTGAGTTATGAAGAGGGTGTCACCATGGTGATTGATCCTGCCCTTGATGATTTGGAGGGATGTGAAGAAATCAGCACCCGGTGGGGGGTGACGACTTATTCCCGCACTTCTACTCCATGCACTTTTCACTCAGCCGTGGGCAGAGCCCCCGGGGCTGGGAAGGGGAGAGAGAGAGGAAAGGTCGGTGGGGAAGGATGGCTCCACCAAGTCCGGGGTGCCGCTCAGTGGCGCCCTGTTGCCAGGAGGCATGTCCAACATGAACTCTGAGAGTCACTTGGCCCCTTTCTTCCTGCTGGGAGCTGCCCGTCGGTTGGCAGGGTGGGGGGAGAGGTCGGTCCCTGGCGGGTATCACAAGCTTTTCCTTCCCATCGCGAGGGCAGGTGGGTGCTCGTTCCCGTTATGAAGGTGGGTTCACCATGGTGATTGATCCTGCCCTCTTTTGTTTGGAGGAATGTGAAGAAGCCAGAACCTGGTTGGGGGTGACGACCCTTTTCCACAGTTCTACTCCATCCTCATTTCACTCGGACTGGGGTCACAGCATCCAGGGCTGGGAAGGGTCGGGAACAGGAGAGATAGGAAAGATCTGTGAGAAAGGGTTGCTCCGCCAAACCCTGGGGTCCGCTCCACAGCGCCTTTTTCCCAGGGGGGCGTGTCCACTGGGACCTCCGAGATTCACTTGGCCCCTCTATTCCTGCTGGCCTCCCCCCGGGGGGGACGGTGTGCGGGGGTTGGTCGGTCCGTGGCGCTTCTCGCATGCTTTTACTTCCTGTCGCGGAGGGAGTAGGGTGCTCATCCCGTTACAAAGTGGGGTGTCAACGTGGTGGTTCATCCTGCCCTCGTTGGCTTGGAGGTGCGGGGAGAAGCCGGCACCCTGTGGGCAGTGATTACACTTTCCTGCACTTTTTCTCCATCCTCTTTTCCACTGGGCCTGGGGGAACTGCCTCCAGTGCTCCGAGGATTAGGGATGAGGAGAGAGAGAGGAAAGGTCGGTGGGGAGTGTTGCTCTGCCAGTCTGGGGTGCCGTTCCCTGGTACCCTGTTGAAAGGGGCCTGTCCAACTTGACCTCGGAGATTCACTTGGCCCCTCTCTTCCTGCTGGGCACAACCAGGCGGGGGGCCGGGTGAGGGGGGAGTTCGGTCCCTGGCGTGTCTCGCACATCTTTCCTTCCCATCATGTTGGCAGGAGGGTGCTCGTTCCAGTTACGAAGGTGGGTCAACATGGTGATTGATTCTGTCCTTGTTGGTTTGGAGGGGTGTGAAGAAACTGGCACCCTGTGGGGGGTGATGACCCTTTCCCACACTTCTACTCCATCCTATTTTCAATCAGCCTGGAGGCACAGCCTCCGGGGCTGGGAAGGGTCGGGAAAGAGAGAGAGAGAGGAAAGGTGGGGAAGGTTCGCTCCGCCAAGTCCTGGATGCGCTCAAAAGCACCCTGTCCCCAGGTTGCCTGTCCACCGGGATCTCCCAGCATCACTTTGCCCCTCTCTTCCTGTTGGCGCCGCCCAATGGGGCGGTTTGGGTGGGATAATGGTCCCTGACGGGTCTCCCGTGCCTTTCCCGTCGCGGAGGCAGGAGTGTGCTCTTTCCCATTACAAAGTGGGGGGTCGCCTTGGTGGTTGATCCTGCCCACTTTGGCGTGGAGGGGCGAGGAGAATCCGGGAGCCGGTGGGTGGTGACAACACTTTCCCGCACTTCTTCTCCATCCTCATTTCCAATACACCCTGGGGCAAAGCCTCCGGGGCTGGGATGGGATCGGGAAGGGGAGAGAGAGAGGATAGGTTGGTGGGGAAGTGTTGCTCTGCCAAGCCGGTGTGCCGCTACGTGGCACCCGGTTCCCAGGGGGGGTGTCCATCAGGACCTCCGAGAGTCATTTGACCCCTCTCTTCCTGCTATCCGCCGCCTGGCATGGGTCGGGGTGGGGGTGAGGCTGGTCTCTGTCGATTCTCACATCCTTTCCTTCCCATCGCGAGGGCAGGAGAGTGCTCGTTCCCTTGACAAAGGGGGGGTGGCCGTGGTGGTTGGATCTGCCCTTGTTGGCTTGGACGCTCAGAGAGACGCTGGCACCTGGTGGGGGCTGATGACACTTTCCGTGCACTTCTACTCCATCCTATTTCCACTCAGCTCTGGGGCACAGCCTCTGGGGCTGGGGCGAGGACGGGAAAGGGAGAGAGAGAGGAAAGGTCGTTGAGGAAGTGTTGCTCCACCAAGGCCGGGGTGCTGCTCCCTGGCACCCTGTTCTCAGGGGGCGTGTTCATCTTGACCTCTAAGAGTTCCCAGGGGACGTGTCCACAGGAACCTCTGAGAATCAATTGGCCCCACTCTTCCTGCTGGCCACCCCCCGGCGGGGGCTGTGTGAGGCGGAGGTAGGTCCCTGGCAGGTCTCGCGTGACTTTCTTTCCCATCGCGGGGGGAGGAGGTGCTCATTCCCATTACAAAGTGGGGGGTCGCCGTTGTGTTTGATCCTGCCCTCCTAGGCTTGGAGGTTCAGGGATAAGGAACCACCCTGTGGGCGGTGACGACACTTTTCCACACTTCTATTACATCCTCTTTTCCACTCCGCCTGGGGGCAAAGCCTCCAAGGCTGGGAGGAGTCGGAAAGGGAAGAGAAAGAGGAAAGTTAGGTGGGGAAGCGTTGCTCCACTAAGCACTGGCGTGCCACTCCATGGCGCCATGTTCCTAGGGGGCGTGTCTAACGTGACCTGCGGAAGTTACTTGGTCACTCTTCTCCTGCTCTCCTAGGGTGCGGGTTGCCTGGGAGGTCGGTCCCTGGCGGGTCTCCCACACCTTTCCTTTACATCGCAGGGAGAGGAGGCTGCTTGTTCCTGTTACGAAGTTTGCAGTCGCAGTGGATGTTGATCCTTCACTCCTCTTCATGGAGGGGCAGGGAGAAGCACGCACCCTGTGGGCAGTGACGAATCTTCCCCACACTTCTTCTCCATCTTCTGTTCCAATCCACCCTGGGGCACAGCCTCCGGGGCTGGGACAGGTTTGGGAAGGGTAGTGAGAGGAAAGGTTAGAGGGGAATTGTTGCTCCACCAAGGCCGGGGTGCCGCTCCCTGGCACCCTGTTCTCAGGGGGTGTGTTCAACTTGACCTCTAAGAGTTACTTGGCCCCACTCTTCCTGTTGGGCGACGCCGGCTCGGGGCTGGATGAGGTTCAGGTCGGTCCCTAGCGGGTCTCGCACACCTTTCCTTCCCGTCGCGAGACCAGGAGAGTGCTCGTTTCCGATATGAAGGGGATTCAACGTGGTGGTTTAACCTGCCCTCTTTCGTTTGGAGGGGTGTGAAGAAGCTGGCACCCAGTTGGGGGTGGCAACCCTTTCCCGCACTTCTACTACATCCTCATTTCACTCCGCCCGGGGGCACAGCCTCCAGGGCTGGGACGCAGTCGGGAAGGTGAGAGAGAGAGTAAATGGTGGGGAAGGGCTTCTCCGCCAAGCCCGCATGCACTCAGAAGCGCCCTTTTCCCAGGGGGCGTGTCCAATGGAACCTCCTAGCATTGCTTTGCTCCTCTCTTCCTGGTGGCGCCGCCCAGCGGGGTGCGGTGTGTGGGGTAAGTTCGGTCCCAGGCAGGTCTTCCTCGGCTTGGAGGGGCGGGGAGAAGCCGGCACCCCGTGGGCAATGATGACCCTTTCCTGCACTAATTCTCCATCCTCTTTTACACTCCGCTCAGGGGCACAGCCGGCAGGGCTCAGAAGAGTCGGGAAGGGGAGAGAGAGAGGAAAGGTCGGTGGAGAAATGTTTCTCCACCAAGCCTGGGGTGCCATTCCCTGGCACCCTGTTCCCAGGGGGCTTGTCCAACTTGACCTCCGAAAGTCACTTGGCCCATCTCTTCCTGCTGGGCGCCGCCCAGAGGGGAGCCGGATGAGGGGGGAGTTAGGTCCCTGGCGGATCTCGCATGCCTTTCCTTCCCGTCGCGGTGGCAGGAGGGTGCTTGTTCCAGTTATGAAGGGGGCTCACCATGATGATCGATCCTGCCCTCGTTGGTTTGGAGGGCTTTGAAGAAACCGGCACCCGGTGGGCGGTGATGACCCTTTCCTCCCCTTCTCCATCCTCTTTAACATTCTGCCCGGGTGCACAGCCTCCAGGGCTGTGACGGGGTTAGGAATGGGAGAGAGAGGAAAGGTCGATAGGAAGGGTTGCTCCGCCAAAGCCGGGGGGCCGCTGCACAGCGCCTTTTTCCCAGGGGGCATGTCCACCGAGACATGCGAGATTCATTCAGCCCCTCTCTCCCTGCTGGCGGCCACCCGGCGGGGGGCGGTGTTTGTGGGGAGGTAGGTGCATGGCGGGTCTCGCGTGATTTTCCTTCCCGTCGTGGTGGGAGGAGGGTGCTCATCCCGTTAAAAAGTGGGGGGTCGCCGTGGTGGTTGATCTTGCCCTCCTTGGCTTGGAGGGGAGGGGAGAAGTCGGCACCCTGTGGGCGGTGACGACCCTTTCCAACACTTTTTCTCCATCCTGCTTTGCACTTCCTCTGTGGGCACAGCCTCCAGGGATGGGAGGTGTCTGGAAGGGGATAGAGAGAGGAAAGGTCGGTGGGGAAGTGTTGCTCTGCCAAGCACAGGGTGCCTTTCCCTGGCACCCTGTTCCCAGTGGGTGTGTCCAACGTGACCTCTGAGAGTCACTTGGCCCCTCTCTTCCTGCTGGGCGCCGCCGGTGGTGGGCAAGATGGGGTGGGAGATCGTTCCCTAGCGTGTCTCACATGCATTTCCTTCCAGTCGCGGGTCCAGGCGGGTGCTCGTTCCCGTTAAGAAGGGGGTTCACCTTGGTGATTGATCCTGCCCTCCTTGGTATGGAGGGGTTTGAAGAAGCCCGCACCCATTTGGGTGTCATGACCCTTTCCCGCACTTCTACTCCATCCTCTTTTCACTCAGCCCGGGGGCACAAGCTCCAGGGCTCGGAAGGGTCGGGAAAGGGAGAGAGAGAGGAAAGGTCGGCGGGGAAGGGTCACTCCGCCAAGTCCTGGATGCTCTCAGAGGCGCCCTGTCCCCAGGGAGCGTGTCCACCGGGACCTCCAAGCATCGCTTTGCGCCTCTCTTCCTGTTGGCGCCAACCGACGGGAGTGATTTGGGGTTTGAGACGGGTCCCTGGCGGGTCTAGCGTGCCTTTCTTTCCCATCGAGGAAGCAGGAGTGTGCTATTTCCCGTTACAAAGTGGGGGGTGGCCATGGTGGTTGATCCTGCCCTCTTTGTCTTGGAGGGGCGAGGAGAATCCGGCAGCCAGTGGGCTGTGATGAACCTTTCCTGCACTTGTTCTCCATCCTATTTTCCAATCCAGCCTGGGTCACAGCCTCCGGGGCTGGGATGGTGTCGGGAAGCGGACAGAGAGAGGAAAGGTCAGTGGGAAAGAATTGCTCCACCAAGGCCGGATTGCCGCTACCTGGCACACTGTTCCCAAGGAGCGTATCCAACTTGACCTCTGAGAGTTACTTGGCCCCACTCTTCCTGTTGGGCGACACCCACTGGGGGCTGGATGTGGGGGAGGTTGTTCCCTAACGGTTCTCGCACGGATTTCCTTCCCGTCGCGGGTCCAGGAGTGTGCTCGTTCCCGTTATGAAGGGTGTTCACCGTGGTGATTGATCCTGCCCTCTTTCGTTTGGAGGTATTTAAAGAAGCCAGCACCCGGTTGGGGGTGACGACCCTTTCCTGCACTTCTACTCCATCCTCATTTCACTCAGCCTGGGTTCACAGCCTGCAGGACTGGGAAGGGTCGGTAACAGGAGAGAGAGAGGAAAGGTCAGAGGGGAGTGTTGCTCCGCCAAACCCAGGCGGCCGCTCCACAGCGCTTTTTCCCAGGGGTCCTGTCCACTGAGACCTCCGAGATCAGTTGGCCCCTCCCTTCCTCCTTGCTGCCACCCGGCGGGAGCTGTGTGTGTGGAGAGGTTCGGACTGTGGCGTGTCTCACGTGCTTTTCTTTCCCGTCGTGGAGGGAGGAGGGTGCTCAACCCGTTAAAAAGTGGGGGGTCGCCGTGGTGGTTGTTCCTGCCCTCGATGGTTTGGATGGGCGGGGAGAACCCGGTACCCTGTGGGCGGTGATAACCCTTTCCTGCACTTCTTCTCCATCCTCTTTTCCACTCCTCTCGGGGTCACAGCCTGCAGGGCTCGTCGGAGTCGAGAAGTGGAGAGTGAGAGGAATGGTCGGTGGAGAAGTGTTGCTCCACCAAGCCCGAGTTGCTGCTCCGTGGCACTCTGGTCCTAGGGGGCGTGTGTAACATGACCTCGGAGAGTCACTTGGCCCCTCTCTTCCTACTTTCTGCTGCCCAGGCGTGGGGCGGGTTGGGCTGGGAGTTCAGTTCGGTCCCTGATGAGTCTACCACACCTTTCCTTTCCATCGCGGTGAGAGGAGGCTGCTCGTTCCTGTTACAAAGGGGGTTCGCAGTGGTGGTTGATCTTGTACTCCTCAGCTTGGAGGGGCTGGGAGAAGCCGGCAACCTGTGTGCGGTGACGACCCTTTCCCGCACTTACTCTCCATCCTTTTTTCCAATCCACCCTGGGGCACAGCCTCCGGGGCTGTTACGGGGTCAGGAATGGGAGAGAGAGAGGAAAGGTCAGTGGGAAAGGGTTGCTCCGCCAAGCCCTGGATGCGCTCAGAGGCGCCCTGTTCCCAGAGTTCATGTCCAACGTGACCTCTGAGAGTCACTTGCCCCCTTTCTTCCTGCTGGGCGCCACCCAGCGGGGTCCGGCTAGGGGGTGTGGTCAGTCCCTGGTCGATCTCCTGGGCCTTCCCGTCGAGGAGGCAGATGGGTGCTGGTTCCTGTTACGAAGCTGTGGGTCGCCATGGTGTTTAATCCTCGCTTCCTCGGCTTGGAGGGGCATGGAGAGGCCGGCAAACTGTGGGCAGTGAAGAGCCTTTCCCGCACTTCTCCATTTTCTTTAACATTCCACCAGGGTGGACAGCCTCTGGGGATGGGAAGAGGTCAGGAATGGGAGAGAGAGAGGAAAGTTCGGTGGTGAAGTGTTGCTCCTCCAAAACCGGGGGGGCGCTCCACAACGCCTTTTTCCCAGGGGGCGTGTCCACCGGGACCTCTGAGAGTCACTTGGCCCCTCTCTTCCTGCTGGCTGCCACCCGGCGGGGGGTGGTGTGGTTGGGGAGGTCAGTTCGTGGTGGGTCTTGAATGCTTTTCCTTCCCGTCGCGGAGGGAGGTGGGTATTCATCCCTTTAAAAAGTGGGGGGTCGCCGTGGTGGTTGATCCTGCCCCCATTGGCTTGGAGGGGCGGGGAGAAGCCGGCACCCTGTGGGCAATGATGACCCTTTCCTGCACTTTTTCTCCATCCTCTTTTCCACTCTGATCTGGGACACAGCCAGTAGGGATCGGAGGAGTCGGGAAGGGGAGAGAGAGAGGAAAGGTCGGAGGAGAAGTGTTGCTCCAACAAGCCCAGGGTGCTGTTCCCTGGCACTCTGTTCCCAGGGGGCTTGTCCAACTTGACCTCCGAAAGTCACTTGGTCTATCTCTTCCTGATGGGCGCCGCCCAGCGGGGCACCGGAGGAGGGGGGAGGTTGGTCCCTGGCGGTTCTTGCACGCCTTCCCTTCCCGTCGTGGTGGCAGGAGGGTGCTTGTTCCAGTTATGAAGGGGGCTCACCATGGTGATTGAACCTGCCCTCGTTGGTTTGGAGGTCTTTGAAGAAACCGGCACCCAGTGGGCGATGATTACCCTTTCCCGCACTTCTTCTTCATCCTCTTTTCCAGTCCACCCGGGGTACAGCCTCCAGGGCTGGGATGGTGTTGTGAAGGTGAGAGAGAGAGCAAAGGTCTGTGGGGAAGGGTTGCTCTGCCAAGCCCGGGATGCGCTCAGAGGTGCCCTGTTCCCAGGGTTGGTGTCCAACGTGACCTCTGAGAGACACTTGGACCCTCTCTTCCTGCTGGGGGCTGCCCAGTGGGGGGCTGAATGCGGGGTGAGGTCAGTCCCTGCCCGTTCTTCAGGCCTTCCCGTTGCATGGGCAGAATGATGCTGGTTCCTGTTACAAAGTGAAGTGTCGCCGTGGTAGTTGATCCTGCCCTCCTTGAATTGGAGGGGCTTGGCGAAGCCAGAAGCCGGTGGGCTGTGACGACCATTTCTCGCACTTGTTCTCCATCCTCTTTTCCAATCCACCCTGGGGCACAGCCTGCGGGGCTGGGACGGGGTCGGGAATGGGAGAGAGAGAAGAAAGATCGGTGGGGAAGGGTTGCTACGCGAAGCCCGGGGGGCCTCAGCAAAGCGCCCTGTTCCCAGGAGGCGTCTCCACCAGGACCTCTGAGCCTCGCTTGGCCCCTCTCTTCATGCCCGCCGCTGACAGGCAGGGGATGGGGTGGGGTTCTAGGTCAGGCCCTGGCGGGTCTCTCGCGCCTTTCTTTCACGTTGCGGGGGGAGGCGGTTGCTCACCCCGTTAAAAAGTGGGGTGTTGCCGTGGTGGTTTCTCCTGCCCTCCTCAGCTTAGAGGGGCGGGGAGAATCCGGCACCCTGTGGTGGGTGACGACCCTTTCCCACACTTCTTCTCCATCCTGCTTTCCACTCTGTCCGTGGGCACAGCCTCCAAGGCTGGGAGGTATCAGGAAGGGGAGAGAGAGAGGAAAGGTCGGTGTGGAAGTGTTGCTCCTCCAAGCAACCCTGGCACCCTGTTTCCATTGGGGGTGTCCAACGTGAACTCTGAGATTCACTTGGCCCCTCTCTTCCTGTTGGGCGCCATCGGCGGGGGGCCGAATGGGTGGGGAGGTCGGTCCCTAGCGGGTCTCGCACGCCTATCCTTCCAGTCGCGGTTCCAGGAGGGTTTTCGTTCCAGTAAAGAAGGGGGTTCACCTTGATAATTCATCCTGTTTGGAGGGTTTTGAAGAAACCGGCACCTGGTGGGCGGTGATGACCCTTTCCCGCTCTTCTACTCCATCCTCTTTTCACTCCTCCCGGGGACACAGCCTCCACGGCTGAGAAGAGTCGGGAAGGGGAGAGAGAGAGGAAAGGTCGGTGGGGAAATATTCCTCTGCCAAGCCCGGGATGCACTCAGAGGTGCCCTGTTCCCAGGGTTCGTATCCAACATGACCTCTGAGATTCACTTGTCCCCACTCTTCCTGCTGGGTGCCTCCAAACGGTGTCCGGCTGTGTGGTGAGATCAGTCCCTGGCCGGTCTCCCTGGCCTTCCCATCGTGGGGACAGAAGAGTGCTGGTTCGTGTTACGAAGCTGGGGGTCACCATGGTGTTTGATCTTCCCTTCCTCGGCTTGGAGGGGCATGGAGAAGCCGGCAAACTGTGGGCGGTGACGACCCTTTTCTGCATTTCTCCTCCATCCTCTTTATCATTCCGCCAGGGTGCACAGCCTCTGGGGCACGGACGGGGTCGGGAATGGGAGAGAGAGAAGAAAGGTCGGTGGGGAAGGGTTGCTCCGCCAAGCCCGGGGGGCCGCTCCATAGCGCCTTTTTCCCAGGGGGCGTGTCCACCGGGACCTCTGAGAGTCACTTGGCCCCTCTCTTCCTGCTGTCCACCGCCAGGCATGGGGCGGGGTAGGGGGGAGGTCAGTCTCTGGACAGACTCGCACTGCTCTCCTTCCCATCACAGGGGGCAGGTGGGTGCTCGTTTCCGTTACGAATGGGGGGTCGCCGTGATTTTTGATCCTGCCCTTGTTGCCTTGGAGGCGCGGGGAGACTCCGGTACCTGCTTAGGGATGAAGACACTTTCCCTGCACTTCTACTCCATCCTCTTTTCACTCAGCCCTGGGGCACAGACTCCGGGGCTGGGACGGTGTCAGAGAGGGGAGAGAAAAAGGAAAATTCAGTGGGGAAGTGTTGTTCCGCCAATCCCGGGGTGCCGCTCCGTGGTGCTCTGTTCCTAGGGGGCGTGTCTAACTTGACCTCCGAGAGTCACTTGGCCCCTATCTTCCTGCTGTCCGCCGCCCGGCGTGGGGCGTGTTGGGCTGGGAGCTCGGTCCCTGGTGAGTCTCCCACGTCTTTCCTTTCCGTCGCGGTGAGAGGAGGCTGCTCATTCCTGTTATGAAGTGGGGGGTCACAGTGTTGTTTGATCCTGCACTCCTCGGCTTGGGGGGGCGGGGAGAAGCCGGCAACCTGTGGGCGGTGATGACCTTTCCCGCACTTCTTCTACATCCTCTTTTCCACTCCACCCAGGGTACAGCCTCCAGGGCTGGGACAGTGTCGGAAAGGTGAGAGAGATAGTATAGGTCTGTGGGGAAGGGTTGCTCCACCAAGCCCGGGATGCGCACAGAGGCGCCCTGTTCCCAGGGTTCCTGTCCAACGTGACCTCTGAGAGTCACTTGGCCCACCTCTTCCTGCTGGGCGCCGCACAGCGGGGGGCCAGCTGGGGGGTGTGGTCAGTCCCTGCCCGGTCCCCCAGGCCTTCCCGTCTTGGGGGCAGAAGGGTGCTGGTTCCTGTTAAGAAGCTGGGGTTCGCCATGGTGTTTGATCCTCCCCTCCTCGGCTTGGAGGGGCATGGAGAAGCCGGCACCCTGTGGGTGGTGACGACCATTTCTCACACTTCTTCTTCATCCTCTTTTCCATTCTGCCCGGGGTACAGTCTCAGAGGCTGGGACCGGGTCTGGAATGGGAGAGAGAGAGGAAAGGTCGGTGGGGAAGGGTTGCTTCTCCAAGCTCAGGTGGCTGCTCTGCGGCGCCTTGTTCCCAGGGGGCATGTGCAACTGGACCTCCGAACGTCGCTTGACCCCTCTCTTCCTGCTGAACGCCCCCCCGGCCAGGGACGGGTTGATATCGGAGGTCGGTACCTAGCGGTTCTCACGCCTTTTCTTCCATTCGCGGGGGCAGGAGGGTGTTCGTTCCCCTTATTTAGAGGGGAATCACCATGGTTGTTGATCCTGCCCTCCTGCTCTTGGAGGGGTGGGTAGAAGGCGGCAGCCTGGTGGGAGGTGATGACCCTTTCCTGCACTTCTACTCCATCCTCTTTTCACTCCGCCCGGGGGCATGTATTCCAGGGCTGAGACGGGGTCGGGAAACGGAGAGAGAGAGAAAAGTTCCGTTGGGAAACGTTGCTCCACCAAGCCCGGGGTGCCGCTTGAAGGGACCCTGTTCCCCGGGGACGTGTCCACCGGGACCTCCCAGGATCACTTTACCCGTCTCTTCCTGTTGGCGCCGCCCGACAGGGGGCGTTTTTTGGGGGCGTCGATCAGTCCCTGGCAGGTCTCGTGTGCCTTTCTTTGCCATCGCGCGGGCAGGAGTATGCTC
>PVKS010020729.1:0-36330 GCA_004027875.1 Aplodontia rufa
TTAGTGAACCAGCTTTCCCTCTGCCCAGAGGTGCACCTGCCAGGCTTCCTCCCAGGGCCATCTGCTCTGTTCCCAACTGTCAAGAAGAAACTTTGCCTGAAACTGGACCAGCAGTATGCATAGGCAATTCAGTTTTTATTTATTTTTTTGTTTGTTTTTCTTAAGGTTTTCAGAGCAGTGCTGAAAAGCCTGCGGTCCTGCATACACACAGGCAGTTTGAAAGAACTCTTAGACTTGCTGACTTGAGTTGATCCCTGCAAGGCAGCAGGATGAGAATCCAGAGCCTGCTGTGGCCAGGTGCCACACAGCATACCCTACCCAGGAGAGGGTCCTTGCCAACTGCACAAAACAGGCTCCACAGGCACGGGAATCATGGAGTTAAAAGCCAGGCATTAGCCTAAGACATGGTGAAACCTTGATGTCATTTCTACTGACACAATTGCGGGCTTGATGGAATGGTTAGTACTGTATTACTTATAAAAGCAAAAAAAAAAAAACAATTTGGAAGGATCTAAATATTCATCAGGTGGGAAAATTGATGAAAATGTGGAATATTCTTAGGATGGAATATAATAGCCGTACAAAGGAATAGACTGCACCTAAATTTATCAACATAGAGTCATTGCTGAAAAAAAAGTGTAAGGAATAGAACATACATACATAATTTATGTTAACTTTTTAAAAGAGAAAGAGGGACAGAGAGAGAGAGAGAGAGAGAATCAATTTTATTTAGTTTTTCATGTGGCTTTCATTGCTCCAACGCTTCGTTGTGTACGTGGTGTTGGGGTTCAAACCCGAGTCCTCATGCATGCCAGGCAAGCACTGTAACTGCTGAGCCACCGCTCCAGCACCTAATTTATGTTAATTTTTAAATTGTAGATTGAGGGGTATATAACAAATGTATACTAACTGTTGCATCTGGGGTAGATGCAGAGGAATCAGCCTGTATTTGCAGGTCAAAGATGAATTCAACTTTACCTGCTAAGTTTTATTTCTTTTATTTAAAAAAAACTCAAAAAAACTTAATGTCAAAAGCACAGACAAACAACTCAGTACACTTTCTAGAGAGCTAAACAGGAACTTCTCAACAGAGGAAATCGGGCAAGCCAATGAATACATGAGAAAGTGTTCTAAATCACTAGTAATCTGAGAAACACAAATCAAAACCACATTAAGATTTCAGGTCGCTCCAGTCAAATTGGCAAAGATGAAGTAAATAATAACAGAAATTTGAGGAGTTGCGGGGATATAGGAAAACTAGCACACTGTTGTTGGAACTACAGACTGGTACAGCTATTCTGGAAAGCAGTGTGGAGACTCCTCAAAAAATTAGAGATAGGGGGGCTTTTGGGGGTAAATCTAATTTTCAGAATTTTTATATATATATCATTTTATTTCATTAGAAGCTTGCTTGATTATTCAACAAATAAATTTCTGAATTAAAAAAAATTAGGGATGGATCCAGTGTACAACCCACTATCCATCTTCTAGGTATTTTCCAAGAAAAGATAGAATCAACACAAATTACAGTGACACAGCAAAATCAATGTTCATAGCAGCTCAATTTATAATAGCTAAATTATTGAATCAACCCACATGCCCTTCACTAAATGAATGGATCCAAAAGCTGTGGTGTATATATACAAGGGAGTTCTACTCAGCTATTAGAAACAACAATATTATGGCCTTTGAAGGTAAATGGGTTGCAATGGAAGAAATTATGCTGAGTGAAATTAGCCAAACCCAGAGACTCAAGGATCAAATGTTTTTCCTCATTTGTGGAGGCTAGAGCAAAATCCAGCCTTGGGTGAAAGATAAAGCTCATGCACTAGACTCATGAGAGTCAAAGAAACACATAATCAGGGGAACCATGGATATGTAGTAGGGAGGGGGGAGGGAAGAAGAAAGAGGAATGATAGGGAGGGATCTAGGGGGGAATCAATAATATATCTTATTCTTTACTCCCCCAAGAAGCCAAAAAATATTTATGCAATCATTTCATTCTGAAAAATGCACAAATAAACACATATATATTTATATGTGTGTATGTGTTTGTGGGTGTGTGTGTGTGTGTATCTGTTAAGGGGGAAATGTAGAAGAGTCAAGACACTTGGGTGTGGGTGATGTGGCCATGTTTCTGGTTTAGGATTAGGGGCATATCATATGGTTACTACATATGCATGCATCTATGATTGTACAACAACACAACTCAATAAAATTTAAAATAAAAAATAAGATCTGTTGGTAATTTGAAGAGAGTGCAGAAGGCTAGGGGCAAAAAGACCTGTATATCAATCTGTATTCTCATTGAGAAAGCCCTTTGCTAGAGAGGTGGAGACTCACAGTTCTCATACCGCTGCTCATTTACGCTGAATTGAACAGCTAAGGACACAGGACCGTGGGATCCAGGTGTCTCCCTGTAGGAGTTGAAATGGACAGAACAGCAAGAGGAGAAAACTAGAATGAGCCATGGGCAGTAGGTCGGAGAACTCATATTTATCTTACTGTGGATTAAGACAAGCAATTTATAAAGAACAGGTGGAAATATTTACAGATATATTTTATAGATATCTGTATATACACAGGTTTGCATGTGCACATATAATTTTGTCATCTGAGTGAACCTGAAAGAAATGACACCCTAGCCAACAGGCATGTTTAGCACCCAGTTGCTTGTTTCTAATCCCATTCCCCAACAAAGGAACAAGGACTCCTTGAAGACATGAGTGAGTCTCGGACTGAAGCATCTTGTAGGGCCATGAACAAGGAGTTCTAAAAAAAAAAAAAAACTTAAGAGTATGTCAAAGGGACCCTGGAGCCAAATGAAAGGACTCTCCACAGCTAATGCTAGAATAATTTGAGTTTCAAAACAACATAGTAGGGTCAGATTATAACCCCAAATAAGAAGTAAACATCCATGAGTCCATACTAACATAAACAAATGATTAAATTCCTGTGCAGAATGGTTTCAAATGATGGTTTCATTTGAAATGGTTTCAAATGGTTTGTCAATGATGGTGGGGCGTAATGGCCACCCCTCCAATGTGGGCTGTGCATGATGACTTCCTTCTAATGAACAGTGTGAAGGGGAGTGGGGGATAGCTGGAGTGGAGAAAGCTGACAGACACTTAGCCAGGCCACCAGGTGGATATCAGCATTCATAAATCAGTCTGGTAGTAAGTACCCTTGCTATGATGCAGTTGGCATTTTTATCTCTATAATCTTCCTTCCCAAAACTCATAACTCCAGATTAATAATATATTCCACTAGAGAAGCATCCTACAAAATGTGGAACCACTTTTATTCAAAACAGACAAGGTCATCAAAAATCCCATGAAAATCAGACAGAGTGCACTCTTGCAATCCCAGCAACTCAGGAAACTGAGATTGGAGGATTGCAAGTTTGAGGCCAGTCTCAGCAAATTAATGAGGGCCTAAGCAACTGAGCGAGACCCTGTCTCAAAAAAAAAATGTAAATAGGGCTGGGGATGTGGTCTCTGGGGTAAAGCATTCCTGAGTTCAATCCCTGGTACCAAAAAAGAAAAAGAAAGAAATGCCCCAATAATAATAACTGTAAACCTGTGAAAATGTCATGGCCAAAAGGAAGGAAAAATGGCATGAAATGTGATATAGCATCCTGGATAGAACCCTGGAGCAGGAACAGGACAGTAGGTAAAAATTAAGGAAATCCAAATAGGCCATAAGCTTTAGTTCATGAAACTGTACCAGCATTGCTTCAATAGTAATTACAAGTTCACCAAGCTAGTGTAAGAAGTGGTACGTGGAAACTCTGTGCTATTTGCCCCATTTTTCTACATGTCTAAAACTGTTCTAAAAATAGTTCGCTAGTTTAAAAAATACCACTTGAAAATGCTCCAAAATGTCAAGTGTCAAACAAGTATGGGGAAATAGTTGTTTGTTTTATTCTTTATAACTTTCTCAGTTTCTTAACTCCTCAGAATTAGAAAATGGAAATTTAGAGCAGAATTCTGTCCCACAGATTATGTGTATTGGTAATTACAGTGGGCAGGTCTACTGTTAGAGTGTACTGTTAGCACTGGTAAATCAAAAACCTCAGAGTCAGGCCAGAACCTGAGCTCAGAATTGTTGAACTTCTGTGTACACAAATCTTCAAGCAAGTAGTGGGGTGAATTTCTCAAAGTGGATTTTTATACCTACCGGCAAATTTATATGCTCAGCAAGGTTATGCCCATTTTTATTGGTACTTTGTATCTGAGAATGCCATTTCCTGTTGCCTGGAAACCTTAGATTCCCATTATTTTCCTCTGAGTTGGATACGCAAAATGATCTTATCACACTGTTTTCATTTATAGTTCTGGGATTGTGAATGGCATAGAGCATTATTCCTTTTCATGTTTACTTATTTTTTTTGTTTCATTTGCTCATATGAATTACCTGCTCCTGTCACTGTATAACAGCTCTGCACTGATGTTCTGAATATTAGCACTCTCTTCTCTCCTTATATCTATGACCTTATTACACTCTTCCTCCCCACTTCTGTGTCCACATCAAATGTTGGTGGCCCTCAGCCTTGCTCCCACACTGTTATCGCCCTTGCACTACCTAATCTGTGCAGGTATCTCGCTGCCCTCCTGGAATGAAAATTCAAAAGGTGTAGGGATGGCACATGCCTATAATCCCTGCAGTTTGGGAGGCTGAGGCAGGAGGCCTGCAAGTTCAAAGCCAGCCTCATCAACTCAACGAGGGCCCTGAGCAACTTAGCAGGGGATGTCGCTCAGTGGTTAAGCACCCCTGGGTTCAGGGTTAGGATTGTGATCTGTACTGTAGAACTGATCTCTGTTAACTGGAAGCTCCAGAATGATTCCACTCCATGTGATTCTGTTGCCCTATTCTTTTACTCATAAGGCTGCTGCCTTTGCTCTGGTATTTCTGACAAATGATCGTTGTATTAAGTATTTTCCAAGTGATGAAACTTCATTACAGACAAAAGCACCTGTAATAAGTAAAAAGTAGCAGAATTACTGAGAAAAGTAATTCAGATGTGGGTTTAAGCATATAAATTTAATAACTATAATGAAATCATGAATGTCAGTTTCCATGACTGTAATGTGATTACAAGAAGCTGAGAATTGTTAGCAGTCAAAGAAACTTATTGAAGCATCCATTTCATTATTCTGCTATATGCTAAATGAGGGAGAAAAATCATTTAATCTTTGACTTTATAATTTTATGGTGACTGCCAAACATACCTGATCATTTCTTTTTTTTTTTTAATTTTTTTATTTTTGAGCAACCTTACAAGATTTTAACAAAACAATATAAAATGTGTATAAGATGTGTATATATTCTGGACATTGCAACTATCCCCAGGAGTGCCCCCCCAATTACCCTCCCTAAAAAGCTTTTGTACTGCCAAGGAAACAACCTGATCATTTCTTGACGTAATCTGATTCACTGTGTTCACCTTTATGTCAGTATTAGTCAGCTTTGGCTGCTGTGACAAAACACCATAAGCTGTGTGTCTTAAGCAGCAGAGATTTATTTTCTCACAGTTCTAGAGGCTGGGGAGTCTGAAATCAGGGTACCAGCATGGTCAGGTCTGGTGAGGGTCCTCCTCCTGGCTTGCAAATGACCACCTTCTGGCCACCTTCTGGCTAAGTCCTCACATGGCTTACATTGCTGTGGTGCTTCTCTTCTGATGCATGAGCCAGCTCTGTTGGGGCAGGGCTCACTCCCCTTAAGACCTTCTTTAACCTTCACCTTATAACCTCCATTAAGGCCCAAGTTCAAGTCCTGTCACATGGGGGATTAGGGCTTCAATAAATGGATTTTGGGGAGAGACGATTCAGTCTACAGCAGCACTGGTCTTCCATTTTAGAGAAATTGAATCTAAATAACTCAATTTCTGCAAATAGTTATTAATAGAGCTTGTGATACAAGTTGCTTCATTTTTTAACTTCTGTTTTGTGTGTGCATTGTCATCTGCTCTGCAAGGACTGCCTGCCCTGTCTGTGAAGGTGACTCCACACACCTGTGGCTGTTTCCAGCAGGCTGGTGCAGTTAACCCCGCAGAGCCCCAGGCACCCCGTTTTCTCCACTGTGGGGAGTGAGGAGTTGGTCCTCATCTGACCACACATTTCCTGAGCTCCCCCGCACTAGGCAACGCTATGCTCTTCTTCCTCCTGCCCATCTGTTTCTCTTTTCAATAAAGACATATTTCACTCCTTTTTCTGCACTTCCTGTTATTTTGTTCTATCATGTGGATGTTTATAAAAGCAGGCCAGGTTCATTTTCCTATTCATTATGTTTAAATAGTGGAACCTTACGTGTTTCCATGTGCTTTACAATTCACAAAATGCTTTCACCTATAGTAAGTGTTCAATTCTTACAATAAGCCAGAGCAAACGTGTGGACAGATAAGTATACAAAGCTATGGTCTTCTGTCCACCCACTTATGTGAAAACAGACTCCGGAGAAGCGAAGGAACCTGCCTGGCTTACTCCTAACCTCCTCTTAACCTCCAGATACTCATTATTCATCTGTAGATAAAGTATTGCATGCGTGACTGCATCTCTTTGTCTCAGTATCCTGTTTTGGAGAATCACATTTGCGGTATGTGAAATGACAGACTCACTGTGTACAAACTGTGGGAAATGGATATTTTTGCCCATAGACAGATATCAACAAATAGCTAATTATTATAACTATCAAGTCTATCATGAGTATCCAGATAATTGAATGCTTTCAAATGAAAAATACTTAAATTTATATGCTAATCATATCAGCTAACATCCATTCTTGACAACCAGTGCACAAAAGTATGTCTCTAATAATTGAGAATGAACAATTTTCTAAAGATAGTACCCATAACGTCTTTTGTTGCCAAAAAAATAACCTTTTTAGAAAATCTTACCTAGATCACCTTTATTGTGGGCATTATATAGTTCCAACATATAATATTTTAGTCACTTGTCATTATTTCCCAAATTATTATCATTTTGCCATCACCCCGATAAGTCGGCGTCCTCCAGAGAAATAGAATCAGGTGTGTGTGTATGTGTGTGTGTGTGTGTGTGTGTGTGTGTGTGTGAGACAGAAAGAGAGAGAGACAGACAGACAGACAGACACACAGACACACTAAGGAATCAAATCGGTACATGTGCTTATGAAGGCCATAAGTCCCACCATCTGTCCTTCATAAGCTAGAAACCCAGGAAAGCCAGTGGTGTAATTCAGCCCCATCTGAAGACCTGAGAACTAGGAGAGCCAATGGTGTAAGACCAAGTCCAAGGGTGTGAGAAGATCAAAGTCTCAACTTGACAGGCAGAGAAAACAAATTCTCCCTCTGCCCTCTTGCTCTGTGACATGCACACCCGTTCTGGAGAGGACAGTCACCTTTCCTCAGTCTACCAATTCAAATGCTAACTCATCTACAGACACCCTCTCTCACACACACCTGGAAATAATGTTTAGCCAGATGGCTGGGCATCCTGTGATCCAGGCAAGTTGACACATACAATTAACCGTCTGTCTACTCTTTCTTCTTGTGACACACCAAACTTTACAAAGTTTAAGAAACTGAATTGTAATTTACTTCACAACAAAGTACTTTATAGTTTTATTTAAAATTTAGACAGGTGTGTAAGTACTTTTGACATCCAAACATTGGGAAAATAATATTAGTTTTGTGAATAAGATGAACTGACCCTTTGGTAAGATTCAGTTGATCCCATTCCACCACTCAAAACCATAACATTGAACATATCGTAGTACTAGTGAACATTACCCCCTAGAATTGTACAGTGCACAACCTACACAGGCATACATGACTATCCCCGCCAAGAGCATTGGCTGGAAGAACTATTGTTAGCAAGGAAACCATCTGAAAACACTTTGAGAAGGAAGAGTAGCACAATAACTTGATGAAGTATGAAGAGTGAGGTAAATGAATTAGTGTTATATCAAGTGCTGGTACTACCATTTGAACCATCCGTGAGCCATGGGTCCTCTTCAGCAACTCTCCCTAGTTCACAGACTCTTGAGTGTTGAATGAGGTCATGGATGAGGGAAATTTATATATAAAATATCAATTCTATTTTCGTAAGTACCAGGGAAGCATATGGAAAGGAAGGCATAGGCCCACCTACCTTGCTTTAGTGATTGGTTTGAGGGCAGAGGGCAGTTACAGGGTATGTGCTTCCATTGTTACAGCAGTGCTGGGGTGAGTAGGGGTCTCTCTTTTCCCTTCCAGCTGCTCCCAGGAGCATGGGTTCATGAACAGTGCCCCGGAGGCATCAGCCTACCTCCTACAAAGCATATTATGCCCAGCCCCCAAAAGACTCTGTCCGTGCTTCTCATGCCTGACATGCTGAGCTCACCAGCACCTCCAAGAACACTTCAGTTTCTCTGTTCTACTACATATCATCAGACCCAGACTTCAAAAGTTCTGAATTGCAAGTCCAGGAAGAACTAACTACACATAATGAACAGGGGTGGGGATCAATATTTGCCCAATGGAAAAGAAAACTCGGTCTGGGGAAGGAAGGTATTACCTCTAAGCCTTTGAATGCTGTGGCTTAGATGTATCCATGTGAGCATTAAAAGAAAGAACGGAAAAGTACAGAGTTTTTATATGTAAGTTCCTAGTTTTGAAGAGCTCAGTGGGTGAGAAGGCATTTCTTTACCTTTGACGAAACTCACATAACATAAAAGTGAGCATTTGAAAGCAGTGAGCAATACAGTAGCGTTTAAAACCTTTGTAATGCTGCACAACCACCACCTATTGTCGAAACATCAAGAAGTAGTTCTTATTCTAGCATTGTAAATGCAGAAATTACATGTAGAAGTATTAAAGTATTTTTTAAAACTTTCCAGCCCTTTGGACCCAACTCTCTGGATTGTATTTGAACCACATGAATTGTTGCTTCCCATCCAACTAATATAACATATCTTCAGTGTTTAAGACAGGGACGATTAAAACATTTTCCACATTTGATAAGGTGGGTGAGGGAGGTGATTATGGTTTCCACAAACAGGCAAAGTCCTATAAATTTATGTTCAGGTATGGATAGAATGTGTCTAAACAATTTGATTAAAAAGTTGAAAATTATTTTGGTCATATGCATTTCTTTTATCCAGGGTCAGGAAGACTGATCGGTGATGTAGCTAATAAAAATGGACCCCAATGCAAAACTGAATATGGTCCTGCAAATCCTAACAAATTTTTTTCAGCAAACTCCTAAGGTTGTAACAAAAAAAAAAAAATGAACTTTTGAGCACTGGGATCAGAGAGATGTGGGAAATGTGTTTGTCTTTAGTGAGGGGAGTACGTTTTCTGTCACCAGTGAACAGACAAGGTGCCTTGCTGATGGCATCTGTGGCCCCCTAAGGGGTTCATGGAAACTTCCCATGGAAACAGAGCAGCAGACTCCATGTGCCACCTGGAGTCTTCTGCTGACCTCTTGGACTTGGTCCCACCTTTCCACCCCTCCCTGACATATGAGCTAGACTTCACAACTGTGTTGCACTGATTCTAAATTGACTTTCTCCAGCTCTGGTAAATATTTATAAATAATGGTGTGTTACAAACAACTTGTGTGTCACATTAGAACTATAACCACAAAGAACCCCCAAAAGTCTCCCTGGAAAATGTGGTAGCAAATTTCTCTTTTGCTGTTTCTGAAACAGCAAGATAAGATGAAAGTAGAATCCTGTCTTAGACTCCTGAAAAATAACTCATTCATGATTTATGAGCATTCTACCTAAAGGAAGAATCAATAGAGAGAGGGAAAAGGCTCAGAGAGAACAATCCAATAAGTAACTTTAAACCTATACAGTACATTATTACTTTTCTAAAGTTCTATATTGCCACATTATAGTAGGAATTCAATATATATCTGTTATTTGAATTGAATTAGGATATTTTTTTCTACTTTAGTAATCTTTAAAGAACATTTTATCCTACTATATTGATGAAATAATTATAGTATTTGGTACCAGGTGTTCAACTCAAAGAAATAATTATTTTTAAATAGTTTTTGATTTTTGTAATGATCTGTTATATTTCCCACCTTGCCTGCTAACTATTATTCATAAGACTGGGGACAGTGTATGTGTGCGTTGCCCATATTAATAATTCTCAAATTCTAGATTAATTTGAAAATTTATTTTATTTTGCTTTGTTTTATTGGTCCCAGGGATTGAACCTAGGGACATTTAACCTCTGAGCCACATCCCCAATGCTTTTTATTTTGAGACAGGGTCTTGCTAATTACTTAGGGCCTTGCTAAGTTGCTGAAGCTGGTTTTGAACTTGAGGTCTTCCTGATTCACCCTCTGGAGCTGCTGGGATTACAGGCATGTGCCACCATGCCCAGCTTTGAACTTCATTTTAAAATGCAGGTTCTTGGGATTCTCCACCTGCATTGTTTTTTACGTCTGAGAAGGGACCTAGGAATTTGCATTTTATTTAACATGCATCCTGGAAGATGCAGGTAATCTGTGGAGCACATTTTAATACTGATACATAGCTTGGATTCTAATCTCAAGGACATGCTTTATAAAGACCAGAAAGATGAACAACCAAAAGTACCTTCCTAGGGTAATGATAATAATCTTCCACTGAGATAAGATTTTGTTTCACTATTCACAATTTTGTCCTCTTCTCCATCCACAAAATCCAGCTGATCATTCCTTGGGTTATGGTACTGGGTCCATGATATTCCTGAATTGTGCTGGTTGCTAGATGGAGAGTTGTCAGTAATGAAACCCCATATTTAACATCCTGCCTGTCCACCTGGTCCTCTGCCCAGGACCAAACTCTACATGAATGTCTCCTTGGATTTTGCTGGTGCCTACTGATTAGACACCCTCCTCTTCTTCCCTACCTTGCCTATGTGGGTATGCTAGATACAAACCCCACTCTCCAAGACATATAGTCCTGACTGAGTGCTGACGACTTCCCTTATCCAGAATTAGCCAAGAGAAATAGGATAATTATTAGGTTGGTTACTCTAAAACAAGATCATTTCTTTTAGTATCTGTGGTTGAATTGTTGGTTATGCCTGCTTATTTAACAGAGAGACCATTAGATGTTGAAAAACACCTTGAAATACATCAATTTTGTTACAGGCTGTCATCAAGAATGGCCCCAAAACCAACGCAAACAAGCGTTCTTAATTGGACTTCAGAATAATACAGTGAGATGGGATGAGAACACTCCTATCTCAAAGAACCCTCCATTAAACTCTTGAATCCCAGGCTGAATAAATGTATACAAATAAATTGAAGCCCCTACATCAAAGCCCCTTCCAAAGGGACTTTTATGGTCAAAGAGAATAGACAGGTTCTATCTATCTCCTGCTTGGTATTGAGACTGGTTACTGAGGAGACCTGAGCTTAGAACAGTGAGTTCAATTAACCAGTCACCATTAGTAAGTAAGTTATTGGAGATGGATTATATGCTAAGCTGAGAGAAACAGAGATTATGTTTATATTTTACCTGCTTAAAGAGTATGGGCTAAAATGAGATTTGCTTCAACGTATTGGTAGCTACACAAGGTGTTTCTCTACCTATTGAAAGCTGAGCTATTGTATTTCAGTACAAGAAGCAGGTTTGAGTAAGAGATGAATAAATTTTAATGATTTCTTTGTCTTGGTTCATTTATCCAACAATTTTTTAAATACTTTCTATGTGCTAGCATTACAGGACATGAGGTCTGCTTCAAAGCTGAGGCAGCTGTGGAGTCACCATTTACCCTAATTCTTGCAAACACACCAGAAAGATTGCAGACATTCACTCAGACTAACAAGCATGAGTTTATTAGAAGGGAAATTAAAAGGGCAAAAGGAACACTCTTGAGGGAGAGAGTGGTTATGCTCAAGGGAGAAGGGTGGGCATTGCATATGCCTGTAATCCCAGCCATTCAGTAGGCTGAGGCAGGAGGATCACAAGTTCAATGTCAGTCTTAGACACTTAGTGAGACCCTAAGGAATTTAATTAAGATCTGGTCTCAAAGTGAAAAATAAAATAAAATTAAAAAGGCTGGAGTTGAAGTTCCATGGTTAAGCACCACGGGTTCAACTCTAGTGTAACAAAAAAAGAAAAGAATAAAGAAAGGGGGGAAGGACTGCATGTCCTTGTTATCCTCTAGTTTTGTTGGGGAGGTCCCAGGGAAGTTTACAGAGTCCTGTCCATATCCATTCACTTACTAACTTTTGACTGACAGCACATCAAGTGCATGGACTGATCTCCAAGAGAGGATGGTGTGACACCCAAGGAGTAGGAGTTTTTAAGGAAATTGAGTCCCTCTCTTTTTGCCTCAATTTCCTGCCCCTTTAGTTTATTAACTAATATCCCTTTGAATATGCCTTTGTAAACTCTGTTTATGTTTTGGTTACCAGGGTGATTAAAAGTCATGACAGTAATACAGGAGGATCCAGACCACCTGATAGGGTGTGACATGATCTTAGGGGTGTAATTATGGATGGGGGAGGTTTTAACATTTCAGGTTCCCTTCTTCCAGTGTTTGCCTGTCAGATAAGGCTCACTGTGATTTTCAGTCACCTTGCTCATCCATTTATGGTTGACTAGATACCTAACACCAGGAATACATAGCCCTGGTCCTCGGTCTCCTGGGACTTGCTATCTTATATTAGATTGTAGGTCATGAACTTATTTTGGACAGAGATCTACTAGGGACTTTTGTTCTTTTATCACTTGCTTGTATCAGATGAAAAGAAGATTGTGAAGATTGCAATGGTAGGCAGTAAGAAGTGCCCTGCACAAGCCCAAACAGCAACCCCCATTCCAGTGATAGACAGGCTTGACACTTAGCAAAAGATGCAAATCAACAGGAGAGAATGAAGATGCCCACAAACTAGCCTATTGTGCCCCATAGCCCACCTTAAAAACTTAAATTGAGCAACAAATATACTGCTTATGGTAGCTTTGAAATGAATATTTATGTTTTCTAGTGTTCTGTTCTTTTGAGAAAAGTTATAGGTAGATCATTATTGATAATATTAATTTTATGAATGATACCATTAATATTATGAATGATAATAACTATATAAATAGCCTTAGATTATGATTTCCAACCCATTGTAATGGACCTGAGTCCATTTCATTGAAATACTTGCAGAATTGAAAACTTGGGACTATATGGGTTAAACACAACACTATATAGCAGACACAATTGCCCTGGTTGCAGTAGATTCATGTAAGAGTTCCTGTGTGTTCCCACCTTATTTCCATTATGTAAGATGTTGAAGATTAATTAGATATTTCCAGTTCTATGTAAGCTAATAATCATGTTCAGTCACCTGGATGGCTTGCTAAAACAAATTGTTCAGCTCCATAACCAGAACTTCTGATTGAGTCTGGATGGGGCCTGAGGATTTGCATGTCTAACAAGTTCTCAGGTGCAGGTGATGCTATGGGTTCCTGAACCACATTTTGAGAATCACTCGCTTGAGCAAAGATTTAGAGAGAAATTGAGTTTCAAGGACTATGTTGAATAGGAGTGTTAAAAGTGGGCACCCTTGTCCTTTTCCTGTTGTTAGAGGAAATATTTTCCACTTTTCTCCATTAAAAATAGTATTTTACCTCACCCTGCACAAAAATCAAATCGAAATGTATCCAAGAATTCAAAATCAAACCAACAACTATGCAATTGCTAGAAGAAAAAAATAGGATCAACACTCTACCACAGCACTGTAGGCACTTCCTTCCTTGATAAGACTCCCATGGCACAAGAATTAAAGCCAAGAATCAATGAGTAGGATGTCATTAAACTGAAAAGCTTCTGCACAACCAAAAATTTAGTCAAGAGAGAACATACAGAATGGGAGAAAATCTTTTTCTGCTACGCCTCCAACAGGGGACTAATATCCAGAATATACAAAGGACTCAAAAAACTAAACACCAAAACCACAAACAATCCAATCAATAAATGGGCTAGGGAACTAAGCAGAAACTTCTCAACGGAGGAAGTCCAAAAAGTCAGTAAATATATGAGAAAATATTCTACATCACTAGCAATCATAGAAATGCAAATCAAAACTTCAGTAAGATTCTTCCTCACTCCAGTCAGAGTGGCAAAAATAAAGACTACAAATAATGACAGATGCTGGAGGGACTGTGGGCAGAAAGGAACACTAGCACAATGTTGGTGAGATGCAAACTTAGATAGCCACTCTGGAAAGCATGTGGAAACCCCTCAAAAAACTAGGGTTAGAACCACCTTATGACCCAGCTATCCCACTCCTGGATATTTTCCCCAAAGAGCTAGAATCAGCATACTACAGAGACACAGCTACATCAATGTTTATAGCAGCTCAATTAACAGTATCTAAACTATGGAACCAACCCAGATGCCCCTCTCTGGATGAATGGATTAAAAAACTGTGGCATATATATACAATGGAGTTCTACTCTGCTATTAGAGAGAACAATATATCACGGCATTTGTTGCCAAATGGATGGAGATGAAAAAAATTATGCAGAGTGAAATATCCCGAACTCAGAGACTTAAGGACTGAATGTTTTGTCTCATATGTGGAAGCTAGAATGAAATCTAAGACAGGATGAAAGATAGTCAAGTTTAAATAGTAAACTCAACATAGTTGAAATTTCACATAAGCTGGAGGAATCATAACTATGAAGGTGGTGGGAGAAGCGAGGAAGGCAGGGAGGGAAGGAAGGGACAAGGGGGATTATTAATGCAACTGAGAACTCTCAATTCCTATGAGAAGTCTGAGTATACACAGTCAGGCAGAGAGACTCAGAAAATTCAAAAATCATTATACATGTATATGCTTATTTGTATCTATAACATGGGGGTATAGAAGAGAAGACATGAGAGTGGGGAGGGAGGTGGACAAAGGGTGGAGATCCTGAAATAGGATCAGTCTTAACTTTGTTAGTATCCATATATGCATGAATATATAACAACAATTCCCTCCAATATATAAGAGTATGTCGAACAAATTTAAAAATAACATTGTCCTTAGGTTCATCATATCTAGCTTTATAATATTGAGGTAAGTTCCTTCTATCCCTACCTAGTTTTTCTAGTGTTTTAAACATGAATGGATGCTGTATTTGTTAGATTCTTTTTCTGCATCTATTGAGATAATCATGTGATTCTTGTTTTTAAGTCTATTTATGTAATGGATCACATTTATTGATTTCCATATATTGAACCAACCTTGCATCCCTCAGATGAATTCCACTTGATCATTGTGCACTATCTTTTTAACTTGGAAGTGTCGCTCCAAAAAGAAGTATAGGTAGCATCTCTGTTTAAATTGTTAAATACCTACTGGATTATTTGTCTATTATTTATTTTTTTGTATAAAGGAATACATATGAACTACAAAAACTGTTTTAATAATAAAGCAACAAATTCACAATACAACCCAAGTAAATTTAAAGTCATCCACTCAAAGACACCTTGAGTCAATGTGTACTCTTATAAAGTCTTGCTGTGTATTTTTACAAAGTCTCTTATGTGTATATGTATGCTTGTGCATACATATATACATGATATTATTTCTTTTTTCCTCTTAAATATATGTAATGTTTTGTGTGTAAAGCATTGGAATCATCTTATCCAGACGGTTTTGCAACATACCCTTTTCTCTTAATAATACTTAATAAACATCTTTCCTAGTCCTAGTGGGTGCAGCTCTACGGAATGATTTAAGACATCCTTCTGAATGGATGAATCTTAATTTATTTAACTGTTTCCCTTTGCTGGACATTTAGTTTGTTATATCAATTCTTTCTATTCAAACAGACAGATCTGGCATAAATATCCTGGTAAGTCTTTATGTACATAGTTATTTTCTAAAGACATATTCTCAGAACAAAGAGCAAGAGATCAGAAGTCATTTGCATTCATAAGGTTTTAAGACATATGACTAAAGTGCAGAGAAACATTGGGATCATTTTACATACCCATCAGCAATATATGGCTATTTTCTCACATCGTCACATAGAACTGAACATTTTTTTATTTGTTGTTTGTGTGTGGGTTGCCAATTTAATAGGGAGAAAATGCTATATTTTTTTAAAATGCTATCTTGTTTATATTTTGAAATTTTTTTATTGCCCATGGAGTTAGTAATAGCACTGCATCAAACAATGCCATACTTCTGTCCTGTGTGGCTTATAAATCTGAAGCTTAGAATCAGACTCCCAGCCCTTGACAGAGCAAATCTTTTGTTTGAGGATTTGTATGTTTGACAGTTCATAAGGTTCAGCATGTCATTTTTCTTTGCCATAAGCAAATCTGAAAGAAAATATCTCAAAGCTTTTGCTGTTATATAAACTTGGAGAAAATAAATTTATGCTACAGAAATTGTGTATTTTGTATTTGTCTGATGTGACATACAATCTTATTTCTTGGTGTTACATAATTTATTATTATAATTGTAGTATAATTAATCTAATTTCACTTCTAAAATCAAATATCCACTGTGAATAAAAGAGAAAACTAATGAAGCAATGCATCTTGTTCTCTACCTAATGTATATTGAGTGACCACAGGCCTCAAATACTAAAATGAGCTTTCTTGGTGATACACTAAACTGAACTTTCCTGTTAATACACAGGGACTATTAGGTGAAAAATATGGGAACATACGAATCCCCGGAGAAGTTGAAGCCTCAGAGTTTGAAATGATTTTGGATGCTGCCGTAGAGGCAAAGATGGAGACCAAGTTACTGGAAGAGTGGTACTGTCGAGATGAGAACTCCGTGCCAGCAGCTTATTACCTCAGACCCAAAGCAGAAATGCTGAAAAGCGATAAAAATGCAGTAAGTCACCCTTTTCCCTTACCAAAAACTATATGTCATCCAAGGCTGGCTTTCTCTGCTGAAAAGGCACAAAAGGTGAGAAGTCACTCTGCCCAGGGACCTGAATTTAACAGCTAAGTACACACTAATCATCAGGGAAATGCACATTAGAACCTCACTTCACACCTGTTAGAATGGCGAGATATTTGTGAAGATGTGCAGAAAAGGGAACCCTCATACACTGTTGATGAGATTGTAAACTGATACAGCCACTATGGAAAACAGTGGAACAATTGCTTGAAAAATGTAAAATAGAATGTCCTTATGATGCAGCCATTCCACTTCTGGGACATATACCAGAAGGAGATGAAATCATTTTCTTGAAAAGGCATCTGCCACATTACTCATAATGGCCAAGATACAGAAACATCCATTCATTCACAGATGAATGGATGTGTTAATCAGCTATCTGTTGCTGTGATAAAAATGCCTGTGAGAATCAACTTAAAAGACAAAAGATTTATTTGAGCTCACAGTTTTAAGTGTTTCATTCCATGGTTGCTTGACTGCATTGCTTTTGGGCTATTGTAAGGCGGGACATCATGGTGGGGAACATGTGCTGGTACAAAGCTGATTGTCCAATGACATCTGGGAAGCAAAAAGAGAAAAGGGACCATGTTTTAGTCAGCTTTTTTCATTTCTGTAACTAAAAAGACCCAACAAGAACAATGTTAGGAGGAAAAGTTTATTTGAATGCTCACAGTTTCAGAAGTCTTAGTCCATAGAAGGCTGGCTCCATTCCTTGGGCTCAAGGTGAGGCTGAATATCATGGCAGATGGTTCCAGGAAGCAGAGAAAGAGAGAGATTCTGAGCCAGATACAAAATATATACCCCAGAGGCAGGCCCCCCAACAACCCACCTCCTCTAGCCACACCCTACCGGCCTACAGCTACCAGTGAATCCCTATGAAGTGATTAGCTCACTGATTAGGTTAAGGCTTTTATAACCCAATTATTTCACCTCAGCCTGCCTTCACTGTCACAGATAAAGCTTTTGGGGGACACCGTTCACCCAAACCAGGACAGGCCATGATCCCACTAGCTCCTCCAGAAGAACACCCCAACGACCTCACTTTCTTCCATCAGGCTCTACCTCCTCTTAAGAGTTACCCCACCTCCCTGCTCCCACCAGTGCCACAGGCTGGTAACCAAGCCATCAACACATGGTTAGCCTTCAGGGTCATTCAATATCTAAACCAGATGCACACCTGTGCGCGCACACACTCACATACACCCGAATATTATTCAACCTTAAAATAAAAGGAAATCCCTCCATGCACAACATGGATGAACATGAAGGGCATTTTGCAAAGTGAAATAAGCCAGACACAAAAAAACAAATACTGTATGGGCTCATCTATATAGGTAATCTAAAGAATTTGAACTCAGGATAACATAGAGATAAAAGGGTATATACCAAGGACGGGAGTGGAGAAATGGGAAGAGTTGATAAAAGTGTACAAATTTTCACTTTGAAGATGACTCATTTCTGGAAACCTAATTTTCAGAATAAGGTAGTTAATAATAATGTGTTATATACTTGGAATTTTCTGAAAATAGATCTTAAGTGTTCTCACACACACACAAAAGAAATGGTAATAATATGAAGTGGTGGATATGTTAGCCTGAGTATGGTAATTATTTCACCAGGTATACATGCATCAAAATACATTGTACCCCTTAAAAATAATTCTGAGAAAAAGCTAAATTCACAGCTAAGAAACTTTCAAATGTTTATCTCACTTTTTTTTTTCGCATCTCTGACTTTCCTTCTGGGGTTATTTCCTTCTTCCTGAACTATATCTTTTGGAAATTCCACTAATGAATTTGGAATTCCTCTAGCAATAAACTCTCAGTATTTATTTATCTGAAAACATTCTTATTGTGCTCAGTTTTAAAACCTGTGTCTATTTATATATTCTTCCTGGCATATGCCATGCTTATATCTGTGAATTCCTGTGTCCTATCAGCTTTGAAAATTTTCTAACTACCATCCTACCAGACAATGTCTCTCTTCTGTTCCCTTTCTTCTTTCCTTTTTTCTCTTTAATGAGATGTTCTTCAGACCATCTCCATCCATCCTCCAGGTGTCTGAATTCTCTTTCACATGATCAATTTCTTTATCTCTCTTGGCTGCCTTCCAGAAGGTTAGTTCTGATCTTTTTTCCACTTCAGCAATTTTTTCTTCAGCTATGTCCACTCTGGGCATACATTGAGTTTCCAAGTTAAATGGTTGTATCTGCTAGTTTGTGAGAGGTTTGTGTAATTTTTGTTTATTTCAGTTTTAGTTTTGTTTTGTTTTATGGAGGGGAGTAGGTTCTTTTTAAAATCTGCCTATTATCTACAGTCTCATTTTTAAATTTTTAATTTGATTCCTTTCCTTTAATAATTTAAGCAATCAATTTATATTCTTGTGTCATATACAGAAACATGAGTACATTTGATCCATGCCTCAGTATTATGGACATATTATTTTTGTCTCCTTTCCAACTTGATTGGAAACAAGACAACTATCCCCTAAAGCTGAATGAAGGAGGAAGAGGAGAAGAATGGGCTTTATTACATAGAATGTTTATAGAGATTGAAAAGAAGCCATAAATATCCATCCATCTTCCAAAGACAGTAGCTTTGATACAGTTAGCATCCAAGCAGCTTCAAGAGGAGGAGAGCCAGAATTAGCCACAGGTGTTCACTTCAGTATTTATATATTTGTCTTTGTGATATTCAACATAAAACATTTTCTCTGTGCAATGGGGAATCATGTCAGAAGCCTTGATCTTTCTTCTTCCCTCTAATGGGCATTATTGAAAGTAATCTGTAAGAATATTGCTTCTCTGGATAGGAATATTAAGGTAAACCAAACCCATAAATGTTGACAGCGAGGAATGTGAAACTTCAAGAGACTGTTTGCACAGTGGTTTGGAGCATTTGCTCATGTTACTATTTAATAGGTTTTGTTCCATCTTCATTTATTTCTATGATTCGCTAAGGAAATGTAAATTATTCCCAAAACCCCACATGCTATTTCTGCATACATCATTGTTTCATAAATGAATGTATGAATAAGATCATCATCAGGACTATATAAATGTTTCTTTCTTGATAGGCAATCCTCCAATTTTGTTTCCTAGCAGATCATCAGAATCAATGAGGCAGAAACAGAAAAAGACAATTAAATAATAATCTCCCCTTTAACTTTCTCCCCTTTGGAGAACGTTAAAAAGATTATTCAGGTATGACATTTGCATCAAAAACTCAAGAGATTGAAAGCATGGTAAAATTTAAAAAGCCTGTCTAAGTCTGTTTTCTTCTGCTGTTTAAAAGCACCACGGCTCTGGAGGCTGAGGCAGGATCACAAGTGCAAAATCAGCCTTAGCAGCTTAGTAACTAACTTAAGGAGATTCTGTGTCAAAATAAAAAGGGCTGGGGCTGGGAGGTTGCTCAGTGGTTAAGCACCACTGAATTCAATCCCAATACAAACACACACACACACGCACGCACGCACGCACGCACGCACGCACACAAATTGAGTCTGGGTGTCTGGGTTTCATTAGCTCAGTTTTAGAAACTAACAATCGAAGATTGAGTAAGCCCATGTCTTCAGCCCTCTTGGTTGCATCATGGGAGCTCATGGAAAAGAGAGCACACACGGTGAGACAGAAAGCCAGAGAGATGTAGAAGCAAGGCTTGCTGTTTTTACAACCTGCTTTTTCTTGGGAGCCAAAGGGGCCCCATAAGAACTACCTTAATCTCTTCAGAAATGGCTCCTGACATTACCACCTTCTGCTGGGCTCCACCTTATAATACCACCACACTGGGGACCATGAACATGAACTTTTACACACTCTAACTGTCCAAGCAACAGCAAAGTTCAACCAAAAAAAAAAAAAAACTGTCTGATGCACACCTGTATGTAACTTGGGAAAGTTCACACTTAACGTGGAGATCATTTCTAACTTTCAGGGACACAAGGGGAAGGATTAAAGGAGACACTGTCTGGTAATTCCTATCCTAGCAGCAGAACATAGTAGACCTTCAGGTAACAGGAACTCTCTTGCAGTTCAGTACTGTTTTTCCTTTGATAATTTTAATACTTACTTCTTAACTTTTCCCTTTCATAGATGCAGCCTCCTGCCAATGCTGAAAATGAGAAGCCGTGGCAAGAGATATCAGATGAGATCAAGACAATATTTAAAGCAGCTGTCAAACTGTTAAATGAAAAGGGTAAAATGAAACACAGCCAAGCGAAGAGGTACCTGTTCTCAGGTAATTTCAAACATCCCCAGGAAACTAAGGAATAGATAAATATCAGATGCACTCACGGCTTCCCTTTATGGTTCTATAAGTTCATCTTATTACCACCGGGCAAATTTAAGTTTTCTAGATATTCCCATCTTCTGGAGAGGCAAGTATTCTTTCATTTTAACTCATAAAAAAGCCTTTACTCAACTTGAGGGCTTCTCCAAGAAATGTGACTTTAGAAGAGGTCAGAGGCAGCTGGGTATAATAAGCCAGATTGTTATTGCTTCTTAGTTTTGTTGTTCATTCATTCATTTACCCACAACTCAGCAAATGTTTATGGGTCTATTGGCCTACTTTGTTCCCAGAATTGGACAGACTACAATGAAGAGGTAGGCAAGGTCTCTGTTCTCCTTGAACTTATTTTTCAGTAACAGAAAATAAATGATAGTCAAATAATCGAATAAATGAACAAAATCATTTCAGAAATGATAAGTAATATGAATAAAATAAAGCTCAGTAATAGGATAATTGTGGCTGATGGAGAATGCTGGGGCCCAGATGTGGATAGAGGGGACAAAAAGGAGATGATCTTTGAGCCGCATGACAGTAGGAAGCAGAGCCAACTACATGATGTCTGTCTAAGGCAGAGAATGTCAGGTAGAGGAACCAAGTTCAGCCAGGCACAGGAACCAAGTTCAAGATCACTGAGCTGCAATGTGCTTCAGAAAGTCCAGGAGCAGGAAGAAGGTCAGGGTAGCCAGGTTCAGAAAGGGAGAAATGAAGTCTGAAATTGGTCTTAGGCCACTAGAACCTTGTGTATTATTCTGGGTGAAGTGGAAAGCCAGCAGATAGTGTGAAGCAAGATGTAATTTAACATTGAAATAAAGCTCTCCCCAGCCACTGAATAAAGACTCACTTGTCAACCTTTATCAGCCCTGGAAAGGAAGCTTCATTATTAAAAGTTGCACAGGAAATTACAGATCTGAAGGAATATGTCAGTCACAGTTTCCAGAGAATACTACTGCGTGCAAGTTCTCAGATACGCAGTGTAGCATTTATTTTGAAAACTGATTGTAAGGAATTATTGAGAAAAAAAGCAATAATAATTGCATTTTCAGAATGGCTTTTTGGTGTAGCAAAATATTTGTAAAAATCTAAAAGGCTGTTGAACAATGCTCATTGGATGTGTGTATTTCACATCATTTTGAAAGTTATAAATCATATTGGCAAATTCCAGAAGAGTGCTATCAAAAAATTAGGCCTCATTTTATGCCTCTCTGAAAAAAAAAAAACTAAAATTGCTAGGAATAAGTACTATCTTTAGAATATACAGGTTAACGTTTATCTTTGTTCCTTGGGGATTTTTTGATCCATTTTTGAGACTCTGGCTCTTCACCTTTATCAAGTACAAAATAACCCTATTTCTAAAAATGTGCTGTATCATAAAAGATGCCCAGAGTAAAGCTTTCTCCTTCTTTATGTAAAGCACACCTGTTCAGGGGAGGCATCTTCTAATTTACAATCATACAGCTCACATGTTCAAGTATTTCATTGGTAAACACTTTTCCCTAATTTTCTCCATTTTGAAGAACTCTGTCCATTCACATGGATAGCCATGTGAAGATTAGTCCTTTCATATGAACTACTGCAAGGGGACTCTTTTCTGCTTGGAGTTATATTTGCTAGAGGTAGACTGTTCGTGATAATTTTATTTCTTTACATTTCAAATTCATTTGGAGATCATGTCAAACAATGGTCATAATCAAAATTACTGGAAAATTTCCAAGTATTTCAAATGGATCAGTACATTTCTTTCATATTTCCATAAATCTTGAAAATAAGAATGCAAGATAAAATCACTAAAGGTATATTATTTACATTTGATGGTAATTTTCACATGTCTGATTTCACCTGTTTAAACAAGAGAAAATGAGAAAGAAATTAGACCCAAAAATATTACCCTTTTGTGAATGTCAAAACTGAGTTGCTTTGGGAATAGTAAAGAGAGTATTGTCTCATGAATGATAGTGACCAGGGCTGGGAATCTGTTCCCAATATTACCTTCATTAGGTTCTCTGACTTATTAAACTGTAGTATACTTGCAGACTGGTAAGCAGTGCAGAGAATTGTCAAAAAATTAAGGATACTTGCAGTCTGGAAAGCAGTGCAGAGAATTATCAAAAAATTAAGGATGAACCCACCATAGATCAGCTATCCCTCTTCTGGGTGTTTTCCTAGAGGAGTTAGAATGAGCACATAACAGTGACACAGCAAAATCTATGTTCATAGCAGCTAAATTCACAATAGCTAAATTATGGAACCAACCCAGATGCCCCTCACTGGATGAATGGATCCAAAATCTGTGGGGGGAGGGGCAGGTAGGGGAAGGGAGAGGGAGGGAGAATAGGGAGAGATCTAGGAGGTAATTCTGGTTTAAGAATATATGCATGGGGCTGGAGAGGTGGCTCAGTGGTTACGGCGCTTGCCCAGCATGCACAAGTACACGGGTTCAAACCCCAGCAACCCATGTACACAACTAAGTGTCAGAGCAATGAAAGCCATGTGGAAAACTCAATAAAAGTTGATCCTGTCTCTCTCTCTATCACTGTCCTTCTCTCAAAAAAAAATTAAAAAAAGAATATATGCATATCATATTGTTACTTTGTATGTATTTATGATTGTGCAATAACTCAGCACCTTAATAAAATAAATAAATAAATATTAAAAAACTGTAGTATACTAAGGAAAGTGAAAAAACAGAAAACAAATATAGTATTCTAGTAAGGAGAGAGGGAATTGTTTAATATTCATACAGAAATATCAGACCTTTCATTACTGGGCTTTATATTCACTCTAATAACAGAGATAATCAATTTAACAAGAAAAAAGGTTATTTTGGCCTACAATTTTGGAGTTTGCAATCGATAATCAACTGATCCCATTGATTTTGGACCTGTGGTATGGCAGCACATCGTGGTGGTAATGTGTGGCAAAACCATTCACCTCATGGCTGGTAATGAAAGAGAGAAAGAGAAAGAGACCAGGTTCCCACAATCACCTTCCAGGTCAGGCCTCCAGAGACCTAAGACCTCCTACTAGGCCCCAGCTCTTAAAGGTTTCGTCACCACCCATAGCTCTACTCTGGGGAATGAGCCTTTAATAAATGGGTGTATGGGAGATGTTCCAAATCCAAACTATTCAGAAATTATGAATAAAAGTCCACTCAAATCATAAAGATGCACTTTACCTCCAAAAGTAACTCTCTAGAGTTGCCTGTGTAATATATCATTCATTTATATTCACATCTGTTTACCAAGTCTATACCATTCCACACACTCTAAGGGCTGCCTCTTTTTCCCCTGAGCCAAGTTGGATGAGCTCTTCTATCTTGATTGATCCACATCTCTTTTTTATTTTCCAGATTTCCTGATTGACACACTCTTTCCATAGATATGATAGCAATATCAGTTGAGTTACAACTGAGTTATTTTCTGGGAGTCAAAGTGGCAGCACATATCTCTTATTTCCAAGCATGAAGTGTAGATACCACAGTAGGACCACTTCCTTTCTCTTCCTATCTCAGAATGTAGCAACCTGCTAATCCAGTGTGCTCACTGACACTGTATATGGAAGGCTGGAAAAAAGATGGGCTGAAGACTGCTTTCTGTATTAGCCCATGATATCCAGATTTCTTGCATCTTCTTTTGTTTTCTTTATAACAAGTTATAACAAGTTATTACTCTTTTATTTAAAAAAAAGATTTATGGAAATATGAAAGAAATGTACTAGATCCATTTGAAATACTTGGAAATTCTGCAGTAATTTTGATTATGATCATTGTTTGACATGATCTCCAAATGTGCTTCTACATTTATCTTTGAACATATCTGTCCAGGGCACGATACACCTCATTAAATAATGGTGAAGGATACAGTGACAAGGAACAAGTCAACCCACTGTGTCACTCAGCTTCCATCTCTTTGTAAGCTAGCCCACGCAGACCCCTGCTGTTTCTCCACTCTTGGAACAGATAAAGTCTGAGAGGACAACTAAGCAGTAACTTTAAAGTATCATTATAAACTTGGGCCTGGGCACAGTGACACACAGCTGTAATCCCAGCTTCTCAGGAGGCTGAGGCAGGAGGATCGCGAGTTCAAAGCCAGCCTCAGCAACTTAGCAAGGCCCTACACAACTTAGCAAGACCTTGTCTCAAAATAAAAAAATTTAAATGTCCAAGGATGTGGCTCACTGGTTAAGCACCCTTGGGTTCAATCCCTGGTACCAAAAATATAAAAATGAAAAATCTACAAACTTGATATACTTGCTTTCTTGTGCTAATATTCAACCTCTTCCGCTCATTGTGAAGGAAAATAATTTTATTAGAAATCCATTCTTTTGGGTTCAAGGCTGCTTAGGAAATTAAGAAATTATTCCACAAACCACTCCACTGTACACTATAATAACCTACTCCCAGCAACTAATCTTCGGATGGGTACTGTGGGCACATTGCTCCTTCAGTCTAGACAATAAACTCCTTGTCTTATTTTCTTCCAGCTATCGAGGATGAGTTTGATTTTGCTCTAGGCAAGCAAACCCCAGCATTCCTAAAGAAGTGCGTTTGCTATATTAGGAAGATTGCTAACATTGAGCGCTTTGTGAAAATCCCAGAGATGGGAAAATACATGGATATAACTGGAGCAGAACCAAGGATTATACGTGACCCAGAAGCTCAAGAGAAGCTGATAAAACTCAGGGATGAATTTATTCCTACCGTTGTTGCATCGTCTAATCTGAGAGTGTACACATCTGTTACTCATTGTGACATGAAACTGGGCTATTCCCAAGAAATCGAAAATCATTACATAGAAGGACTTGGTAAACAGTTTTATGAGGACATGATTGATATAATTCAGGCCACAGTACAGCAGAATTTTGATACTGAAACTGATACGCTCTATGATGAAATCCTTCAGCACTCATCATTATGTAAAACATACGCCTCCTTCTATGAGTACAAATGCGAAGCTCTAAACATCGTGCATAAATACATTCTTCCCAGCAAAACTGGGCTCATCAACCCTCTTATTGTATATGGCGGGCCATGCACTGGGAAAACCCTCCTGTTAGCTGAAGTAGCAAAGAAGGTAAAAGCCTGTTCGTTTCTATCTATATTTGTGAAAACTTTTTCAATGGGGAAAATTTTTAATTGATCCAATTCATTTCCATGTTCTATGCTTACTATCTGAATTTTAATTAGTCTTTTTGGAATGGATACTCCAGTATCCATTTCTAGCATTTGTTTTTTGCTGGTGTAACTGCTGTTTTGAAAGAGCAAGACTCATGGGTGCACTAAGCCACTCAATTTTTTCCTCTCACTGTATGAGTGCAAGTTGTGAGGTTAGATCCTCCACCCCATTTGAAGGAATTCCAGGGAAGATCTCAGAAGTTCCTCTCATACCTCAAAGACGAGTTTTCTAGTTGCTTCTGGTCACTTAATCAGTCTCAGTTCAGTAAATTAGTATGTCTAGTCAAAGCTGATAATTAAAACTTTCTTCTGTGTTTCTCTCCTGCTGAAGGCTACTATAAACAAGGCGCCTCCAGTAGGAACGGGGACAGGGCCATCTTTTCCTTAGTCCAGATAGTACTTCTTTGCCTCTTTTCCTAACCCCAACCACATTTATGATCCATCTAGAGTTGCAGTGGTCTAATAAGAAAGGCAAAGTGACTAGAAAGTTCTTATGTGACCAGTATGGTTATGAACCAGGCTCTGAGCATTCTCTTCTTGACAGATGTTTAGAGCTGCCTCCTATCTCTTCTGTAGCCATTTCATGGTTTCCTGGAGGTTCTTCCCCTCCTGAAAAATCCCACCCTGTCCTCACAGAGCATCTCTCATTTACAGACAATGCATTTTTTTCCAGCTCTCCCTTCCTCAGCTCCTAGACATCCAGGAACACACTTCCACTGTCTTTCTGCTAAGGTCCTCTCCATAGCCCAGCAAACTCCATAGGCAGGGCCTGGGCAAAGCAAAGCAAAGAAACAGAAACCTTGCCATCTGTGTCTTGCTGATGGCCCACATTGGATACATGGGAACCCTGAGAAATTCTAGACCCACAGGCCAGGCACTGTACAGCAGCTCTGCATTACTCGTCCCCATCCACTGGAGCAGCCAGGCTGCCACTGAGACATCTGGTAACATCTACCGTGCTATGTCTCCTAGGCTTTAGGGATAAAAGGACTCCCCTTCCTCTGGGCTAGAAGAGAAGGGTGAGCATCACTCTGACTTCCCCATTGAGGATGGGGAGGCGAGTGGCAGGACCCCCACACCCTCACCTCCAGCTTTTTTCTCAGCCCATTGGGTCCTTTTTCAGCCTGGAGGTAGAGTCCACTGAAGGTAGCATAACTAGTCTCCAGAATCTCCCTTGCCCATCCTCCAAGGGGTTCTGGAACCCCATTTGGAATGATGGCTGTTACCTTGCCTTTTCAGCCTAAACTGGGCAAAATTAGTTCCACGTTTATTTATTTTTTTAATTTCTTTTTTTTAAAATTAGGACAACGTAATCTTACATAGTGAAGGGATTCATTGTTACACATTTATACATTCACATGTAATGACAGCGTAACTTGAACCCAATCCTTACCCAAGAAATACTCCCCACCCCTCCCTGCACCCATTTCCTAGTTTCTTATCTCCACTGCATTCCCTCCATTACAGATATGTATATAAACATATATAATATAATTTTTTAAATTTTCTAATTTTAAATACCTTTATGACTATTAGGTAGCTTCTCAAGTGAATGATATGTACCATACAGTACTTGTAGCCCCCCTTTTTCCTCCCCATCCATCCCCTATCCTCCCCTTCACAACTAGACTTCCCCCAGATTGTGCATTATTCTGACTTTAGTGAGTCTATTATATAAACTTTTCTATCTTTCACCCTATCCCTAGTTTTACTCTAGCTTCTACACTGAGAGAAAACATTCGACCTTTGTTTGAGTCTCTGATTTCACTCAGCATATATTTTTCCATTTCCATCCATTTACCCACAAAAGCCATGATTTCATTCTTTCTAATAGCTGAGTAGAGCTCCATTGTGTGTGTATGTGTATATATACCACAGATTTTTCATCCACAATCCAGTGAAAGGCATCTAGGTTGATTGCATAATTTAGCTATTGTGACTTGTGCTGCTGTACACATTGGTGCAACCGTGTCACTGTCATATGCCGATTTTATATCTTCTGGGAAAATACCCAGGCCTGGAATACCTTGGTCATACAGTGGTTCCATTCTTGGTTTTTTGAGGAGTCTCCATATTGCTTTCCAGAGTGGCTATACTGGACTGCAGTACCATCAACAGTGCACAAGTCTTCCTTTCTCCCAACTTGTTTTAACATCCTGCTAAACTTGGCATGGAAGTGTCATCATTTTAGAGGAGGAAAGGTTTATTTTGTGCTTATGGTCTCAGTTCTCTCACTTCATAGACATCTGCCTCCACTCCTCAGGTCTAAGGTGAGAACAGGACATGATACCAGGAAGCAGAGAAAGCTCCATTCACCAAAACCAAAATGCATACCACAAAGGCACATCCTTAATGACACCTCACCCAGCCACACCCTACCTGTCTTCAGTCACCACCCATTTAATCTGTATCACAGGATAAGACTCTCATAACCCAATCATTTCAGTTCTAAACTTTCTTGCATTGTATCACACATGAGCTTTTGGGGGATACCTCACATCTAAACTATAACAGCCACAATGAACAGTGTAAAATGGTGAGATTGTCTTGAAAGCTGATTCAAGGAAAAGTACTCCTTGGGGTATTTTATACTTCAATCATATCCTTTCCCATCTTTAACTTTCCAGAAAGAAAAATAATAAACTTAGGAACCCCCTTATGTATTTTATCTAATTCCTCAGTTTAAAAGAAAATGAAAATGGAAAGAATACTGAAAATGAAAGTCACATATGATTTCTACTCTTATTTTGCCTTGGGGGTAACCTTTTAACTCAAAGCATTTTACAGCATGGGCTTAAATTTCCTCTTCTATTAAATGACACCATTATCCCATCTGCCCTTCAAAGAGGACAGACCACTGCAGGCTTGTATAGTCAGCTGTCTGTTACAAAGTGCCTTTAACCAAACTCTTTCAACCAGCATTATATCAATTTCATATGTCAAAAATAATAATTATAACAATGACCCTATAGCACTACAGGAATGTCTCTGAATTATAAAACATTATACTCAGTATAATTTTAGTACAGAATATTTTTATTTCATTCTAATTAATTGGAAATTTGGCCATGCATAGATGGCATTATGTGCTGTCAATTAGTGAAAATGTTTGACTCAATACAGTGTTTAAATTCTTAGTTCAGTCATTAAACACTAAGTACCTATTAGATGTCGAAAACTGTGCTGGGAAATGAGGATGTGGTAGTGAAAAACTGAACACACAATATATTCGCATTTACAGGTTTATGAAATGCTTTACAATTTTTAGAATACACACTAAATGTTACCTTATGATTGAATGATACCATTATCACTCTTTTACTACCTGAGGGTCTCACCTGTGGATTTTGATGCATGAGCTTTGTGACAGCTCCTTGGCCTTCCCAGAAGGCTCTTCCACTTCATGGTTCCAAGCTATTTTCTTCCTGGTAGATGTTACCAGATATTTGAGAGAGAAGAATTGTGGGCTTATGACATGTAAATGCCTATCACCATCCTAAACTCTACTTCTGTGTTTTAGGCTTATGGTTGGCTACATGAAGACACAGGACCAGACTCTGACCCAGTAGTTGTGGTGAGATTTCTAGGAACCACAGACATGAGTACAGACCTCAGGACCCTCCTTCTGAGTGTTTGTGAACAATTGGCAGTTAACTACCGGTGTCTGGTTCAAAGCTACCCTAAGAAGATCCATGACCTCCGGGACTTATTTATAAACCTTTTGAATGAGTCTTCATTGCAGAGACCTCTGGTAATAATATTTGATGCCCTAGAGCAGCTCTCAGAGAATGAGGATGCCAGGAAGCTCTGGTGGCTCCCTGCTCACCTTCCCCGCTTCGTGCGGATTGTCCTCTCCACACTGCCCAACAAACACGGGATCCTGCAGAAACTACGGTGCCTTATACATGACGAGGACAACTACATTGAGCTGATTCCCCGGGACAGGAAGATGTGCAGCCAGGTCCTCAAACACCAGCTGCTGCGAGTCAAAAGGAAGGTCACATCAGGCCAGCAGATTTACGTGAACAATGCATTCTCCAAGTGCACACTGCCAATGTTTGTGAACCTGACCTTCAGGGAGGTGAGACATTGGAGATCTCACAAAGATGTCGATGAATCCTCCCTCTGTGTCACTGTTCATGACAGCATAGAGCAATTATTCTGGTCCTTGGAGAAGAAGTGTGGTCAGAAACTGGTCTCCAGGGCTCTCGGTTACATCACCATGGCCAAAATGGGTTTGAGTGAAATGGAACTGGAGGACGTGTTAGCTCTGGACAACAGTGTCATGAACGAGCTCAATGAGAATACCAGGCCCAGCAATCCCCTGAGAGTACCTTATCTGTACATTGCAAAGCTCAAGGAGGGTCTCAGTGGATATTTAATAGAAAGACATGTGAAGAATGTCACCCTTCTGGTCTGGGCTAACAGACACCTGCAGCTCATAGCCCAGAAACTGTATCTGCAGGATGACAGCAGCCTGCGTGAAATGCACACCATCTTGGCTGATTATTTTCTGGGGGTCTGGTCAGGGGGAAGGAGGAAAGCTTTCTGCCTCGAAGACCCTTTCTTGAATGGCTGCCTTGACTTGGAGAGCAGAAGTCTGCTAGAGGAAGAAAAGCACTTCATGGAACAGGCGTCTTTTGACAGGCAGGCCCCTGATCAGCCCTGGGTTTTCCAGTGCAATCCATTAGAGCCTGACATCTTTTTTGTCAATCACCGGAAAATGTCTGAGCTGTTGCACCACCTGACAAGGTGTGGAAAAACGGATGACCTGCTTTATGGCATCATCATGAACTTCAGCTGGCTTTACACGATGATCAAAATTGGCCAGTTTGACAAAGTGCTTTCAGACATCGAGCTGGCTTACAACTACTCCCAAGAGAAGGAGCTGAAGTTCTTGGCCAGCACCCTCCGCGGCATCAAAACCAAGGTCATTGCATTTCCTGGCTCCCTTTCAGCAGAGCTTCAGCAGAGACTCCTGCCAGTCGTAAGCTCCCTGCCCAAACTTAGACATCTGCTTTTAGAATGTGACAAAGACGGGCCCAAATATTGCTCCATTGTGCCATTGCATTCATCCATGGATGTGACATACAGCCCTGAGCGTCTTCCCTTATCATCCAGTCACCTGCATGTCACGGAGATTCTGCCAACCTGCAACCCCAGCACTGTCCTCACAGCTCTAGAAAATGGTTCCATCAGCACATGGGATGTAGAAACTCGCCAGCTACTCCGGCAGATCACTACAGCCCAGTCTGTCATTCTGGGCATGAAGCTCACCAGTGATGAAAAGTACCTTGTGGTAGCTACAACCAATAACACCTTGCTGATTTATGACAACGTCAATTCTTGTCTCTTATCTGAAGTGGAAATCAAAGGGACCAAGCATGGAAGTGGCTCCACCTACATCAATGGATTCACACTGTCTGTCAACCATGCCCTTGCCTGGCTCGAAGCCAGCAAAGATGTCACTGTCATTGATCTGCTGTATGGATGGCCCCTTTACCAGTTCCACTGCTGGTATGAGGTGACCTGCATCCAGTGCTCTCTGGATGGAGTGTATGCTTTCTGTGGGCAGTACCTGAACACCACCACCATATTTCACTTAGGGAGTGGTGAAAAGCTGTGTACGGTGACATCTGAATTTTCGGGTGGGTTTGTGAAGTTTCTTCTTATCTTGGACACAGCTCAAGAGATGGTCATGGTGGACAGTGAGGGAAGTCTTTCTGTTTGGAATACTGAGGACATTTCCAACCCCCAGCTGACAGATGACTTTGACTGCCGAAGAGAAGACAGCGAGGTGGTCAGCATTGAACTTTCAGAGGACCAAAGTGCAATTCTGATCTGTAAAGCTCTCAGCATTGAGCTCTTACATACTGGCGTGTGGAAGGTGGCTGAGAAGTTCAGAGCCAAGCACAATGAGCGTTTCGTATCTGCCGTGCTATCCAAAAACGGAGACTGCATTATCGCCACCATGGAGAATACTCCAGCCGTGTTTTTTTGGAGGCGGGATACAGGACAATGCATGGCAAGCTTACCGGAAATCTCAGGTACCATAGTTAAGTTGGTGAAATCTAGTCACCACAATATGCTACTATCTTTATCGACCAGTGGTGTTCTTTCTATTTGGGATATAGATATAATCACAGCAATGTCCAACATAGATAAGACTGGGAAACCCATCCAGAGTCTGGTGTTGCCTGCCAGAGGGGAAATCATTTACTCCCTGGACGGCTCTGATTGTGTTCATAAGTGGAACTTCAGTAGTGGGTTCATTGAAGCAGTCTTTAAGCATGAAGGCATAGTAGAACACTGTGTGTTAACATCCGCTGGAGACATAATGGTGACATCCGATGACAAAAGCAGCCAGTATGTCTGGCACACCAACAGTGGGGAGAACCTCTTCCGAATTAATGGGCAGAGAATCTCTCAGCTGCTGATCACACACAATGACCAGTTTGTGGTCTCTCTCTGCGAGGAGAATGCCTCCAGAGTTTGGAGACTGGCCACGGGCCACAGGGTCTGCAACATACTGACCACTCTGCAAAACGCCTTTATTACCTCCGCAAATACCTTCGTGGTGGGAATGACTAAGAGCAAAGTGTTGGCAGTCAGCCTTTGGACAGGAAGTATCACCAAAAAGTTTTGCTGTGAAGACGGAACCACCATTGTGAATTTTAAACTGATCCCTGACTGTCCGGACATCATCGTATTCATCACATCCGCGGAGACTGTGAACATCTGGAGTCTGACAGATGAAGTGATCTGTCGCCGTGTCCAGCTTCCAAACAACTTCTTGAAAAATCTGGAGGATTTTGAAATTTCTCCCAATGGGAAGCTAGGCATCATATCTAGGGGAGATGAAAATATCAACGTGCTAGATTTACATAGTGGTAAATTGCGGGTGGTTCACGCCTCCGGAGTCATCTGGAGGCAGAGGCTGTCTCGAGATGGTCGCTACCTGGTCTACATTTGCTTCCGAAACGGGGAGGAAGAAGAAGAAAATGGTGCCATATCCAGCTTAATTGTAATGAGACTGGCTGATGGCAAGAATATCGGTGCTTGCTCCCTTTACAAAACACCAACTTTCCTTGCACTCTCTCAGAGGCACCTGAACATCATCGTGGGCTTTGATGATGGGAGTATAGGGATATACACTGTAGTGGACCGCGTAGATGCTGCACTGAAAATTAAAATAGCCACTTCCACTAGCAGGCAGATTTTCAATAATGCAACACAGACATGCAGGCCAAAGTCTAATAGTTACTGTTTTAAAGTGTCTGTGGATTGCTTATGGAGAGAGTCCACTGAGGTCTTTGCAAGAGACAGCCCCATCACAGTGAGCGACTCTTCAGAGTCTAATGAAGCGACACCCTCCAAGAAGCACAACTCTTGCTACGACCGGGTGTGCTCTGCCCTAGAATCCAGGGGCCATGGCTACGCCCCTGATAACTGACAAAATGTATATCCCACCCAGTGGAAATACAAGATCCACATGCAGAAGAAAAATCAAGTGCATCTTCTGAATCTCAAAGGATAAACTATTCATTTCTTAAGAGACAGGAAAGATGTGGCATTGCAGTGTCTTATTAACATGCTCATGAAACAGAAATGTGATATTGGTTTTGGGTGCCATCTTTTTGTCAAAGTATATCCAGAAATGGAGGGATGATGATGACAAAATTTCTGGAAGTGGGATTTAAATGGTTATTTTACCTGGAAGAGAGAGGATAAAAGTTTTAAAATTAGCTGTGTGGTAAGAAGTATTATAATTCATTCCATTGGTTCAGATAAGAGGGACTAGAGTTACACATAGACCATTTGGACCGAAATTAGTTCTACAATTTCCAGTTGAGATCATGAACACAAAGAGCTGTTTGACTCCAAATGATGGTGTGATAAGTAAAACACAGCCTTAATCTCTCTTTACATTTTCCGATCCTGACAACTGTGTAAACCTAGTCGGCAGATGAAAGGTCTAAGGGTGAAAAATCATGTAACAGGTATTCCCAGTTGTATTCCCAGATTCCCAACAGACATTATGTAAAATATAAGAACTGGACCAGTACAAAAATTAACTACCACTATCATAGGGCTACTGAATGTGGAGAGACAGTCTTGATTAAATGCAGTTGCAATGATTGCATGCAAGGGTTTCTCTATAATGGAACATATAATTTTTAAACTATTTCCTGAGTTGCAATAGAACACATTTAATAAGAAACCACCATCTTTTCAAGTCTTTTTATGAAGTGCATAATTGTGCTGAATATAATGGAGTATTACAGAAAGAGCACTACAAATTTGGTCAAAATACCTATTTGTTTCTATCATCGCACTACCAAGAATCTGTACTACACAGTTATATGGAAGCATAAATTATTTCCTAAATCCCTGAAGTGTATCCTAATAGAAAGCAAGCTTTCTTAACACACCATCTCTGAAATACTGATGACATCTGCCTTACTCTCATTCCTCCTCTTTCCTGTGTAAAACGCAGATAGATGACCAAATACTCTGGGACACACTGAATATGCCTGTCTTTGTACTAAAATATTCCATAAATCTTCAAGGTGTCCAAAGGTTCTTTATCGTCCTGTTTGTAACCACTTTCTAACTTCCACACCCTGTATGTATGCTTCTTTATCTGTTACACTTCTGGACTGAGGACTCTTCTGAGCCTTTTATAATCTTACTATTTCAAAGCAGAAGCTGGAAAATAGTATTCAATATTTTTAAAACTCTTCTGCACCTATTTAAAATATATTCATCTGAGAAGGTGAAGTGATTTACTTCCTTCCATATCATCTACACAGCATGTCCTTGGATAACTTTTCAAAGGGGTCAGTAGAGATGGTTTGTTTTGGTTTTCTTTGAACACTGAACAAAGAACTCACCTGTTTCTGGTGAAGCTCTACCATGAATTCACCATGGACCCCTAGCCAGATCTTTAATCTCACCAGTGTATTATTTTTGTGAACTACAAAATAAAGTGATGGATTCTGCTGATGCCCTGTTAGGGATGTTGGAGTGATAATCTCAAAAAAAATATATAGATAGATAGATAGATAGATAGATATCTTGATTGCTGATGCTAATGGGAGAAAACAGTGACCTAACTCATAGAGAATCCAGACAATTATATATTACTTTGGAAAGCAGTTTAACATGTAAGCACTCAAAGATATGATTCAGATAGAAACACCCCATTCCTTGGTGGAAAAATTTTTTCTGTATGTTGCTCCTGGATTAGCTTCTAGCTAGGGGGATAGTAGCTCAGAGACGGCTTAGACCCACATACTGATCAGGAACTGACCTGTGGAGTAGATCGTATGAGTCGATGCTTTTTAGCTCTTCAAGGCAACACATTCTTATTCCTGTCATTATCAGGTGGACCTCCATACCATACATTTCTAAGAATTAGATGGATTAAATGTAGTGTGTGAATGTTCTATGTAAAAGCCAATAGAGTATAACAAGTGACTTGAATGATTTTTCCTAACTTGTTTGCAACTGATAGCTCATATTGAATGTTTTTATGTAAACTTTGTATTGTTGGGAAGAATTACCCAATCAGAGATTTATATTTTCATAAATGTTACATTTAGTTAAATTTTGTTACAGAGTTGTTACACTAGAAAATTATTTCAGTCTTCAAATAATATACAGTCTTGTGTATGTATTGTTTGTATGAATAAAAGATAAACCAATTAGATTGTGTACAGTTGGTTTTTCTGTCCATCTTTGGCAAAAGTGGTTGGAGACCTCAAGTAACAGCAATTGTTCGTGCATACTGAGTGCTAATTAAGAAGTGCTCTGGCGGGGCTGGAGCAGTGGCTCAGAGGTTATGGTGCTTGCCTGGCATGCACAAGTAACGGGTTCAAACCCTAGCACCCATGTACACAATTAAGTGTCAGAGCAACGAAAGCCATGTGAAAAACTCAATAAAAATTGATTCTCTCTGTCTCTCTCTATCTCACTGTCCTTCTCTCTTTAAAAAAAAAAA